>JAODAL010059653.1:0-21354 GCA_025379985.1 Phyllomedusa bahiana
CCCCCCCCCCTTTGCCCACGGCTATATGGGGTCCATTTGGGCAGGAAAGGTTTGGGTATTATAGGGACCATCAGGAGCGGGGTTAGGGGGGGCTATAGGGCCATAAGGTAGGTCACGGGTTTAAAGGGTAGTTTAGGGGCCCCATATAGTAATGGGCAGGCTTCGGGGGGGCTAGGTAGGAAAGCTTTAGGGGGCTATAGGAGTATATAGGCAGGCTTGGGGGGCACTATATAGGCAGGTTAGGGGACGCTATATGGCAGGTTTGGGGGGCTTTATGGCGGCTTAGGGGGCTTTATATGGCAGGCTTGGGGGGGCTTTCGATGGGCGGGTTAGGGGGCTTTGATAGACCCTTAAGAGGGCTTTAGTAAGAGGCTTGGGGGGGCTTTTATAGGCGGCTTGGGGGGGGCATTAGATAGGCGGTTTTGGGGGTTTTTTAGATAGGCAGGTTTGGGGGGGATTACATAGGCAGGCTTAGGGGGCTTTATATATCAGGTTGGGGGGTGTTTATGGGGTTGGGGGGGTTTTTTGAAGGCAGGTTTTGGGGGGCTTTATAAAGGAGGCGGGCAAAAAAATAAAAATCATTACTTACCTCGTTCCACATTCCCCTGATTCCCTTTTGTCACGCGTGCCCACTGATCACAGAGAGCGGCAGGGGAAGTAGCAGAGCGGCGGCCCCCCAACTATGTTATCCCCCGGGCGCGCGCCTCTGAACGCTGGGGCCCCGGGGTTCAAGGTGCATGCGCCGGGCACCGCAGCTCTGCACCCGACGCAGTGAACTGTTATATTCACTGCCAGCGGGCCCAGAGGCGGCATTAGCGGGGTAGCAGACATGATAGCAGCTGCCTCGGGGCGCGGGCACCCTAAGCGACCGGGCCCCGTGGTAGTTGCTATATCTGTACCCCGGGGGTTACGCCCCGGGGTAGGGTATTAAGAAAATAACACTCACGGCCACTTTATTGGCACCATGAAAATAACGGGTTGGGGCCCCCCTTTTGCCCAAACTGCCCCAATTCTTCGTGGCATGATTCCCAAGGTTTTGCAACGATGCCAATTGGTACCAAGGGGCCCAAAGGTGCCAAGAAAAAAATTCCCCCCACCATGACACCCCCCCCACCCGCCTGAAACCCTTGATACAAGGCAGGGTGGGCCATGCTTTCATGTTTTTGACGCCAAATTTTTGACCCTCCCCCGAATGCGCAGCAAAAATCGAGATCATCAGACCAGGCAACGTTTTTCCAAAACTTCTACTGTCCAATTTCGATGAGCTTGGGCAATTGGAGCCTCAGTTTCATGTTACTTAGCGAAAGGAGTGGCACCCGGTGTGGTTTCTGCTGCTGTAGGCCATCTGAATCAAAGTTCGCCGTACTGTGCCGTTCACGAGATTGCTTCTTCGGCCTACCTTGGTTGTAACGGGTGGCTATTCTGAGGTCACTTTGGTCCTTTCTATCACCTCAAACCAGTCTGCCATTCTCTTTGGACATTACTGGCATCAAACAAGGCCAATTTCCGCCACAGGAACTGCCGACTCCTGGTTGTTTTTTCGTTTTTCGAACATTTCTGTAAACCTTAGAGTTGGTTGTGAGTGAAAATCCCAGGAGATCAGCCTGTTTCTGAATTCTCGAACCAGCCCTTCTGGCTATCCAACACCAGGCCACGTTCAAAAGGCACTCAAATCCACCTTTCTTCCCCATACTGTGCTCGGATTGAATGCAGGAGATTGGTCTTGACCATGTCTACATGCCTAATGCCCCCCCCCCCCCCCAGTTGCCGCCATTGATTGGCTGATTAGAAATTAAGTGTTACCGAGGCAGTTGGTAAGTGTTGTACCTATATAGTGGGCGGTGTGTGTTAGATATATAATATATTGCATATAGTGACTTTGTTTTTGCAAGATCTTCAACTTAAAAAGCAATCCTTGTAGTGAGACAACCCCTTTAAATCAATTTGGTTTGGGACAGCCTAAATTAAGTTTTGGAAAAAAACTGCCAAAAAATCAGCCCTAACTGTAACACTAACCCTAAGTTGTGATTAGGGCTACAGTTTTTTTTTACAGGTTCTTAGTGACAATTAACATATGGGAATGTCCTAAGGTTGCTATGAGAGTATGGTGCTCAATATGTGGCAGCTAATTACAGCTTACAACCAAGATTATCAAAACAAAACAGTCTACATTTGCCATTTTACAAATAAGATTATTTAAAAAGTTACATATAATTGATATTGATACATCCATGAACGTCCGATCTATTGAAATATAACATATTTTATCCTGTATAGTGACCACCATAAAAGAGAAAACATTCCCAACACCAAAATTGTGGGTTTTTTGATCATTGTGTATGGCCACAGCTTTATTAAAACCAAGGGAGAACAACAATTACATAAGGAGTCAGGTGAAGTGCTAAGTCATTGTGTGAGATTCCCAGCTTTATACCATTATACCATCCATAAGGCATTTTAGTTAAAATTAGTCCACCATAACTTAGCTTGTAACTTTCCCTTATCTCCTAAACAACTTCAGAAGAGGCCATTTGACACCTTAAATGGACTTGACCAAAACCAAACCAACTCTAATCCTCAAAGATGCAAAATAGCTATTAGCAATTTATACCTGCTACGAAAAGCTGCCTGTAAAAGTCACCTTCCAGCTTCTAAAAATCAATGATCAAGTGAAAGGTAAGTAATATTCTACAGCCCCACTATAATAAACTGGTTGATTATACAGAAGCTGAAGTGGACAGCTTTAGCGATCACCTTATTAAGAGAAAATAGTGACAAAGAACATAGTAATAAGGTAATCATACTCTGGGACATATGTATGGGAACTCTGTAACACTACTAAAACAATGCCTGACAATTAAGCATATTAAAATGTATTTTCCCAAGAAGGTCACTCTAAATAAAGCATTTCTGAAACAAAAACCCATTTTAAATTACAATGTGCACCATACAATGCCTCCAGCACCTCGTTCTAGTGATGGAATAAGGGAAATCTCTGTCAATAAAAAACTAATACTGGCAGTTCAGCCCATTGATGAAGATATGCCCCAAACACTAGGCAGCAATATATCTTAACCCATGCACTATTACCAGGAAAGACATGAAGTGCAAAGATTAACCAAGAAGAAAATAATACTTTTAGCTTCTCCAAATTATGACCATGAACTTCGTAGAGCTTTATGTTGTAAGCCACACAGTACCCCAGGTCACAACAATTCTTTTTGCTTATGGAGAAGGCTGCAATGGTGACTTTTGTCAATAAACATGCTTAAAGACAAAAAAAAAACCCCATAAAAAAACTTAGAAATATGGATTTTAAAACATCATTTTTAGCAAGATTTTTTTAAATGTTATCCAACGGGATTGAACAATTCATTGAGAACCAACCTCTCATCCGTTCAGTTCACAGAAAGAGTGAAGAGAAAGGCACCAACAACATCTCCGTTTGTCATTTCTAAGCAGGGCCGCCAACAGAAATTTCAGGGCCCCATACAGCTGAAGCACCTGGGCCCCCCCGTAAACCCCGCCCGCAGAAACCCGATCGCCCCCCCCCCGCAAAAAAAAACGGCCCCTAGGACAAAAAATGCGCCCATTTTACCACAAATACAGGTGCAAAAAAAAACTGTATTGGTAGTCAATAGAAAGTGGTCATAAATTTCTGTCTCACACATCAAAGAACAGGGCAAATAGCCCATCCCCTATCCCCTCCACCCACATACAAATACCCCGCCCCCCCACTACAATATCCCCCTCCCCCCACATACAATATTCCCCCTCCACCCACATACAATATCCCCCTCCGTTTCCCTTGGTCAGCACCTCCCACCCTTTTAAAAAAACACCACAGAAAGTAGGTACCTCCTAACCCAGTCAGGTTAACCTACAAAACCGCCAAAAATAGAGACCACATAGGGTCAGACACCAGCTAGGTCACACCCCTTACGTGATACAGGCATGATCCAATTTTGAAGCAAAATTAAAACCCCAAAAAAAGGAACTACGGGGATGTCATATTGATGAGTTTTCTTTCTTCTTTCATGGTCGTTTTTTATTCCCTTTTTCCTACCCTTTTGTTTTCCACCCGCCAGAGGACTTGTCCGGCCACAATCATCCCCGCAGAAATTATCACAAATATTTAGAATCCCCAATTTCAAGCATTTCTTTTCCCATTTCCCCCTCTGTACAAATACCCCCGGGGGGGGAAGCGGGTACAAGCCATTTAGGCCTAGTTCCAAGGGGTTGGAGGGGGGGGAGGCTAACCCCGGAGATAATGTTAAACTATGGTGCTCCCCTAACAATTATATTACCGGGAGGTAGGCAAATGGGGAAAGCCCCGGTAATTTTGATAGGCCCTAAATTTTTGGTTGGTTTGACCCCCCCCCGGGTAAGTTGGTAGGCCGCCCAAAGGGAGGTTGGGTGGGGCCTTTGTCATGAGTCCCCTTTTGTTTGTAGGCGTCAGGGGCCCCCTTTTTGAGGTTAGGTGGAGTCAGGGCCCTCCTTTAGGGTTAGGGGATTTTAGGGCCCCCTTTAGAGGTTAGGGGGAGTCAGGGCCCCCTTTAGAGGTTAGGTAGGTCGGGCCCCCCTTTAGAGGTTTGGTATAGTCGGGGGCCCCCCTTTTAGAGGTTTTGGTAGAGTCAGGGCCCTCCTTTTGAGGTTAGGTAGAGTCAGGGCCCTCTTTTAGGGTTAGGTAGAGTCAGGGCCCCCCTTTAGAGGGGGGTGGAGTCAGGGCCCCTTTAGAGGTTTGTAAGGTCAGGGCCCCTTTAGACTTGGTGAGTCAGGGCCCCCCTTTAGATATAGGAGCCCCGGGGCCCCCCTTTTGTTATAGGCAGCGCAGGGACCCCTTTAGAGATGGCAGCGCCAGGACCCCCTTTTGTGATAGGCAGAGGGCCCCCTTTAGTGATAGGCAGCCCAGGGCCCCCTTTGTGATAGGCAGTCAGGACCCCCTTTAGTGTAACAGTGCCCGGGCCCCTTTAGAGTAGGCAGTCACGACCCTTTTGTGTAGGGCCCCAGGGGCCCCCTTAGTTTTAGGGGGTAAAGGGGCCCCCCTTTTGTGATAGGCGCGCAGGGGTCCTTTTGTGATAGCACGCCCGGGACCCCTTTAGTGTTAAGGGAGCGCCAGGGGACCCCCTTTAGGATAGGGAGCAGGGCCCCCTTTAGTGATAGCAGCGCCAGGGGCCCCCCTTTAGGATAGCAGTCAGGGGCCCCCCCTTTTGTGATAGGCAGCAGGGGGCCCTTTAGTGATAGGCATCAGGGCCCCCTTTAGTGAAGGGGCACCAGGGATCCCCTTTAGTGATAGGCAGCGCCCCGAGAACCCCCCTTTGTGATAGGCAGTCAGGGGCCCCCTTTAGTGAAAGGCAGCAGTGCCCCTAGTATATTAAAAAAAAAACAAAAACAAACACTTTCCTGGCCTGGTCCTGCGCCTTTGAGCGCCGCCCCGCATAGGGGGGCGGGGGAAGTTTACCGGGCCCCGCCCCCTACGTCAGCAGTGGGCGGCGCCCGGGAGGTGAAGGCCTAATGCATTTAGCCCGCCAGGGCAGATCACGGAGCGCGTGCTAGTGGCGCTGCGCTCCGCTGAAACCCCCGCAGCCCCGGGAGCGGGGACATTAGTCCCCATTCCCCCGCCCGGGCCCCTGGGGGCTCGGGGCGCAGGCCCCGGGGGTGCAGAGACCCCGGGTGCGCGCTGGGCCCCCGGGGGTGAAGGCACTGCCCCCCGGGGGCCCCCCGAACCCGGGGCCCACACTTTGGGGGAAGGGGAGCCCGGGTTTGGGGGCCGGCTCCCGGGGGCCCCCCCAACTCGGGGCCCACACTGTGGGGCCAGGGGGAGCCTGGTTTGGCGGGGGCCCCGGCCCCTTGGGGCCCTGCTCTGCCGGAGGGAAAAGGGGGCCCCCTTTCCCCCGGCCCCCTTATTCCACCGGGCCCCATACGGGAGTACCGGTTGTACCCCCTGTATGGCGGCCCTGTTTCTAAGTCATGTTTTATTTATTTTAGTGCACTTGATAACCTTTCCCCTAATCGCACATACCTGACCCAAGGCACACAAACAGTATCTCTCCCTTCCCTCAACCATTATCACCAGACCCAAGGACACAATGGGAGAGACCAACACATTTTTATCCCTGAAAACGAGCATCAAATACGGTCATTCCTCTGATGTACCCCTTTTACCTGCTGCTACTATATTGATGACTGAAGTCATCTAATAACAATGCCACAGTCAGACAGGGTGCCAGCTTGAAGATGGAAATCTTTGTTATAGAGACCAGCATAATTTTGATGCTACCCATTCTTCCACTTGGCTACAGGTCAGTACAGCTGACACATGTCTCTGTGTGTTAGCTCGATAGCATTGTCTTTGTTGACAAACATGAGAGGTTTAAACATAATCAACATTAACCCCTTATGGTCTATTTTGGACTTAAAGGGGTTGTCTCACTACAAGTATTAGCTTTCAACATGTAGGGTATCTCCGGAACGATCGTCGATGCTGTGCACAACCTCATACTGGAGAATCGGCAAATTTCAACCGAAGGAATAGCAGAAATCATGGGGATTTCTCTTGAATGTGTTTGTGTCACTATCCATGAACATTTGAACATGAAGAAGCTATCTGCAATGTGGGTCCCCAAATGTTTGACAACAGATGAGTGAAAACTACCCGGTCGTCCAGGACGTTCCTCATCATTGGTGCTGAAGTAGCCTGTTTTAGCTTTGGCAACTCAGTTCTTAACTGTAGAATGTGAAGGGCATCGATCCCCTAATGTCTGCAACATATCACCATGAATATCCTTCGCAGACTTTCCTTGCAGAAGCAAGAATTTTATCACTCCTCTGCTCTTATTTGCTGTGAATATCGCCTTAGACTGCGCCATTTTGTTTTCCCATGTGCCTAGATCACTGTTGCCATAAGCTACAAACACAAAATTTTTAAAACATATATTAGACACATGAGGCTTTCATGTGATGTAACATTCGTTACCATAGAAACAAAAAAGAACACAAAGCCAAAGACTTATCAGCAGCCTCTCGTATATTTTTTTATATATTGTAGCAGTTTTAAGAAAAACAAACAAACATGTTTTTATTGTGAAACACAATGTTTATGTAGCCATAACTTTTTCTATATTCAGAGCTGTATAGGGTCTTTTTATTTGCGTGACAAACTGTTGTTTTCATTGGTATAACTCTGGCTTTTATATGACTTTTTGATCACTCTTTGTTTCATTTTATGTGCAGCAGGATAAGTAGAAGTTGCAATTCTGTCATTTTTTAAAAAAATTTTTTAGGACATTCACTGTACGGATTTAATAACATGATGGATTTATAGGATAGTTTGATATGCACATGGTGATACCAAATATGTGCACTTTTTTATTTTGGATCTTTTTTGGGGTGCTTGCTATTTGTAATGGGTAAAGAGCTTATTATTTTATTATTTTTTTCACTTGTCCCAATAGGGTATGTTCACACGGCCTATTTTACCGCGTATTTCGGTGCGCATTTCGCCACATATTGTGCTTAATACACGTTGAGATGCACACCGTAATTATGGTAATCCATACCTCTTATGGAGACCTATGGATTAAGCCTCGTCCCCCCGCTCGACTCCCAAAACACCAGGCGTATTGCGGCACGTACTGTACACAATGCAATTACGCCGTGTGAACATACCCTTATAGTACTATATTTAGCCATTATTAGATCGCTGGTGTAATACAGGTATAATACATTGCAGCGTGGCTATTCTGCAGTGTATTATATTAACTGTCAGTCATCCTGTCATGCTCTGCCTCCGGGCTGGTCTGACAGGATTACCTCACAGACAACCAAGAGGACATTTTATGATCCCCAGGTGAAATGACAACCACCGGAACCACCGAAAGAGTTCACTCCCTCTTTCATGCTCCTTAGCCTGCTGCAAACCAACACCGGGCTCTCGCATCGATCGTGAGGACACAGCTTCTGTGTTTGCACGATTGCCATGACATTTCTGTACATCATGCTGCATTAATAGACACTGCACCATGACATCCAGAAACATCCAGGTGTGTTAAGGGGTTACTTCAACATCTTTACAATAAATAACCAGTCAGCCAAATGGTTCCTTAAAAGCTACACATTGCACCAAATAACACGCATGCCTTTTGTTTTTCTGTTTTCCCTCCAGCCACAGTCACCGGCTCAGAGGACTAAATTTTTGTGGTATGTATGTGAAATGTGGTTACCAGGGACCCACAATAATGGGGCTTAATATATTGAATGGCTTGCAGAAACCCGGGGTCATACCCATTATGGTTTCCCTTGACACCAAGGGACCATACCCGTGATGGCCACCCCCCACACTAGAAGTCCATACCCATGATGGTCACCATATCACACCAGGAGGCCATACCCATGGTGGTAACCCCTCCAAAACAGCGACCATACCCGTGGTGCTTCCAAGGCACTTTGAGCGACATGTATGTACGAGGCTGCACCAGAAGTCTGCCGTCTTTTCAGCCCGAAAACTGGCAGACTTGTTCGCTAGATTTTTATTCATGCACACTCCAGTATTAGCTGCATTACTAAGCGCTCACGGCACTTTGAGCCTGAGATCGGGTGGCGTGCTTGAGGCATGTTGCACTACAGCCATACGAAGCTACACATTTATAGCTTTAGTTTGGCAAATCCAGGCGCATTACTGCTGGAACAGGTAGATCACTTTAAAAGTGGTTTACCTTAGCCAGAATTGTTGCTTTGCAGCTAGAAAGTGCGAAATCTATGACCCGCAGTACAACAGGCTTATAGATTCAGGCGCATTCTATTCTACTAATACATGCAAAAAAAAATGGTGCTTGAGTGCCAAAAATCATACATATTGCCCTTTGTGCCAATCCAGCAATAAAACGCTTGCCACACTTCCAGTGATTGATAACGTGATTTTACTCATTGCTTTTGGTACATCAGTTTCCAAACATACAGTAAATAGTTAAAGTAGAGTAGACAACCTGTAAATCCACTTTAACCACAAACTTATCAAAAAAGCCAGAAAAACTAGTATGAATCGCTACAAAAAAGTACAAAGTACAATCACTAGATTTAAAAATAGATATCTTTATTCAATATTATAATATAATAAAAAATATAAAGCATCTCATTAATACTGAACTGGGTAATACAGTAGCTATCAGCACTAGGCAAGGAAGAGTAGAAATGCCATCCACAAACAGTAATGCATAGCATATAACATCATATAAGGTCTATTCAAGAGAACAGTATATAACACATTTGTAAAGGTGGGATAAAATAACCATATCATCTCATCTCAACATAATAGTATATATTTTAAATCCCACAATATCATAACACTTCATCTAAAGGTGAAAAACATGAGTAGTCACACCCTCACCAAGATACCTGTATGAGCTACCGCGTAACAACACAGTCCCAATAAACCTATGAATCCATACAACATATACTGATACTTTGGATTCAATATTCACACTTGGTATATACATCACCCGTTATCCATTTATACCAAATGTGAATATTGAATCCAAAGTACTATATACAGTATTGTGTGGATTAACAGGTTGTCTCCTCTACTTCAACTATTTACTATATGGTATATGTTTGGAGACTGATGTACAAAAAGCAATAAGTAAAATCATGTCATCATTCATCAGACACGTGACAATTGTTTTATTGCTGGATTGACACAAAGAGCGACATATATGAATCTCGCCACGTCGGGGCGCACCTTGCCGCCGGTTTTCCGGCGAAATCTGCACCTGATTTATGTCGGCACTGGGGCGCGCTCATACATCCTATGTAAAGTCCGCCGCGCCTCGCCAGTGTTTGAGGCGCAGTGCGGGACTTAGGCGCAGTGCGGCGCTGCGCCTAAGATTCGCCATCCGAGGAGGAGCGCTCATACATGCGGGGAAAAGTTCCCTGCGCCTCGCCAGTGTGTGGGGCACAGTGCGGGGACATGGGTGCAGTGCGGGGACATGGCACTGTGGCGGGACTGCGCCTCACATGTATTCCGATCGAGAACAGACTGGAGAACAGCGAGAAATCAATTAAAGATGTCCGATGCGGAGTATGAATAAAAAAATCGCCTTTATAAAGGCGGAAAACATTCTCAGAAAAAGATCTCAAACTCAGAAATAAAAAATACATAAAAAAAATCACTTCCAAAAATCTAGAACAGCGCTACATCAGAATTCGGATATTGGAATTGCCGGGAAATACAGTAATTCAAATTCTGATAGCTATTCTCTTTGGTCGGCAGAAACCTGCAAATCAGAATAGGAGCGACAGTGACACATTAAAACCTATGGAGAACTATTGACCAATCAGAATCAAAGGCGGGACAGTTCAAAATACAGTAAAAATGCAGAAAAGAGCTGATTGGCTGAGCTAGCGGTTGCTTGGCTATCACGGCCAATCAGAATAGGAGCGCATGGACCCATTATAGCCTATGGAGAAGTTATGAACCAATCACAATCAAAGCGGGACAGTTCAAAATACAGTAAAAATTGCTGAAAAGAGCTGATTGGTTGAGCTAGCGTGGCTTGGCTATCGCAGCCAATCAGAGAGCGAGCTACTTCTCCACATGTGTCCTATGGAGAGATGGGCGCAAGGGCAATCTCGGCTCTCAGCACCGTGCAGCATGGAGTATGAAAAAAAAAAAACATTTTTAATTAAATGTAAAATATTCTCTGAAAAAAGAGCTCAAACATTCTATAAACATAAATCAATTCAATCCCGAACAACGCGTTTGTCGCCGAGACCGGCGCTACATCGGGAATTGCATTAGAGAGAATTGCTGGGAAATACAGTAAATCAAATTCTGTAAGCTATTCTCACTGGTCGGCATAAACCAGCCAATCAAAATAGGAGCGACAAAGACCCATTATAAGCTATGGAGGAGAATTGACCAATCAGAATAGGAGCAACAAAGACCCATTATAAGCTATGGAGAACTATTGACCAATCAAAATCAAAGGCGGGACAGTTCAAAAGACAGTAAAAATACAGAAAAGAGCTGATTGGCTGAGCTAGCGATGGCTTGGCTATCTCGGCCAATCAGAGCGCGAGCTACTTCTCCCATTGTAGTCTATGGAGAGTTCTATGGGAAAAGAAATGCAGAGAGAGCTCTGTTTGTGATTGGCTAAGTTAAAAGAGGCGCGGTTATGTGGACCAATGGGAGAGCGAGCGACGCTCCTATGGGTTTTCTAATGCAATCTGAAATAAAACTGTACATGGCCAAAATCAAATGATAATACTGCCGAAGTTGTCCCGATGTGTATATAAAATGAATAATAATATGGGGGTAAATATCAAAAAATATTAATTCAATAAAATCAGGTTTATTTCTTTATTTTCGTTAGCCAAGGATCAATAGTATGGGTGTAACGAAACTAAAGAAATAAACCTGATTTTATTGATTTAATATTTTTTTTTTTTCGTTACCGGAGCATTTAGACCAAAATAAACTAGTTCTGCCTGTCGGAGCTGCCGAGCGCTGCATTGCGCCGCGCTTTGGCGAGCCGCCATCGTACATGCGTCGGGGTTTTCGAGCGCAGACTGACGCGTCCGCCCCGGAACGCCTACCCGCGCCACACCGCGCCCATTGCCCGCCCCTTCATGCGGGGCGCAGCCGAAAGTGGCAAACGCTGCGCCTAACATCGCATCCCTGTGTCCGACAGGGGGATTCGGGCCGGGAGGCGCAGTTTACTCCTAAAAACAGGCGAAAAGCCCGTTCATACATGTCGCCCAAAATGATTTGGAAGTATCTATTTAGTTGGGGAAAACGTGATCTCCTCTTGTGTCTGCAAAGTTACAACCTGTATACATTTTAAACAAAGGTGCACAAGTTTGTTGTTGCCATACTCATGATGGTAACCCCTCCCCACCAGGAAGCCATATTTTAGATGGTCATTGTCACTGGCCACATTGGAAGTAACTTCAAGAACCAATAAACTGCTCATTGCAAACAAGGTATATAAATTAAACAAGGAACCAGCACCATGTAGGCACTAAGAAAATATCCCATCACATGGTGTGTCATAGTGAGTCCTGGGCTATACTGCAGCATAAATAATATACTTATGAGCTGAAGATGGGGAATACTTCCAAGATTACATATGACTAGGAAAATTGGTATACACATACAGTGTGTGATACTTGAGTGGCATAGATACAGAAAATTGTAAAACCTATTTTTTCCTTAACAGACAAAAACAGCAATAAAAGAGAGCTAAAAACCTCCCCCAGCCCCTCTAAACCACGTGCTAGGTCTATTGACTATACATTTGTCGATTATAAATGTGATTATGTAAAACGCCTATAAAGCCATTTTATCCATCCCACCCCAAAAAATAATCCATTACCCTAGGAAAAAATAACATAGCACATAAGGAATTTTTATAGATCTAGAAAAAAAAATAGCTGTAAGGGAGGAAAAATACAGTATGTAGAAAGCTGCATCATCAGTTTCAGGTAAATGACTGAACACTAGTGTAGAGAGATTATTAAAAAACAAAAATTAAAAAACCCGGAAAGGTTTTTTAAAGTTTATCGGAAATTTTTTGAAACCACCTCGAATAAAATTTTGGGGAAAATCTGCGCATAATCCCATTAATATCGCGGGCCCTTTTCGGCCTTCCCCGTCATTTTGGCAGCCAACAAATCAGCTTAGAGAATAGAGCAGGGTGAGCTGGGTGTGCGACGTCATGACTGGGATGTGTATGGTTGTGATTGGGTGGAAAAAATCACATACGTCGTTTTACATAGAACAGCCCTTCCTGTCAGCATCCCGTGTGTCTGTGTCTCATAAGAGCAGGACGTGTGCTAGGTCCTCTCTCAATACAGCTCAGCGAAACAGTTCTCTTTGTTCACAACCCCGACAACTATGCTTTTTGCTGTGAACATTAGAACATAGGTAGAAATTTGAGAATTTTCAGTTTTTAGTTACTAAGGCTGAGAATTTTAAAGAAGCATCTAGCGCCGTACAGGCGTGGGGGACGTACACAGACAGACAGGCTGGCAGTCTTTTGAAAGAAGAGTGGATATTATGCAGCCCAGACTCTGCTTTGACCCTGCATTCAAATGGCTTTTTATTAACAGTTTTAGCCAGTTTCTGGTGAAATATTAGCTTGTTTTTGTTGCAGCCTGTATTAATATTAGGATACAGATCATATTCTAGTAATGCAGGTGTAATTGATAGGTGCAAAACTCACCTTTTATTATCAATACACAATTTAATTATTTTGTTTTTTCACTTTGGTGCAGGGCCCCGTTTTGTTTAAAGACCCATCTTGTACTTTTATTACCATACAAAAATTTGCTAGTAATTGGTGTTGTATTTTATAGGTGCAAAAAACACCTTTATTATCAGAACACAATTTAATTACGTGTTTTTCACTTTGGCGCAGCTCAATTTTTTTCAAATACCCATTTTGTAATTTTCCCATAGTATTTCAGAACTTTTCTAGTCACCCCAGGTGTATTCATAGGTGCAAAAAAACCACCTTATTAAATTTTCAGTACACAATTTAATTATGTAGTTTTCACTTTGGCGCAGCCCAGTTTTGTTGAAAGGGCCCATCTTGTACTTATATTACCAACAGAAATTTTTAGTCATCACGCAGGTGGTATTTCATAGGTGCAAAAAACCACCTATTATTTTTCAGTTACAATTTAATTAAAGTGTTTTTTCAAATTTGGCAACAGCCCAGTTTTGTTTCAAAGACCCACTTTGTACTTTCAATAGGATACAGAACTTTTCTAGTCACCACAGGTGTATTTCTTAGGTGCAAAAACCACCTATTATTATCAGTACACAATTTAATTACGTGTTTTTCACTTTGGGGCAGCTCAGTTTTGTTCAAAGAACCACTTTGTAATTACATTAGGATACAGAACTTTTCTAGTCACCGCAGGTGTATTTCATAGGTGCAAAAACCAAGTTTTTTTATCCGTACACAATTTAGTTAGGTTTTGTTCACTTTGGCGCAGGCCATTTTTGTTAAAAGACCCATCTTGTACGGATATTGCCATACAGAAATTTGCTAGCAATTGGTGTTGTATTTCATAGGTGCAAAAACAACCTATTATTATCAGTACACGATTTAGTTACGTGTTTTTCACTTTGGCGCAGCCCAGTTTTGTTGAAAGACCCATCTTGTACTTATATTACCATACAGAAATTTGCTAGTAATTGCAGGTGCATTTCATAGGTGCAAAACCCATCTTTTATTATCAGTACACAATTTAATTACGTGTTTCTCACTTTGGTGCAGCCCAGTTTTGTTGAAAGACCCATCTTGTACTTATATTACCATACAGAAATTTGCGAGTAATTGCAGGTGTATTTCATAGGTGCAAAACCCACCTTTTATTATCCTTATACATTTTAAATAGTGGTTTTTTTTACTTTGGTGCGGCCCAAGTTTTGTTCATAGAGCCACCTTGTACTTAAAATTCGAATACAGAAATGTTGTAGTTACTGTTGGTGTATTTCATTGGTGCAAAAACCCCCGTTTGTTATCCGTATAACTTTTAAATAGCTGGTGCGGCCCTAGTTTTTTTCAAATAGCCACGTTGTACAACAATTTTGATAGAAAAATATTCTAGCAACTGTTCTCATTTGTCATTGCTGCAAAAAAACGCAATTCTCTAAAAATGTAACTTTTGAATAGTTTTATTGCGCTCGTTGAATCTCAGTTTGGTGCAGATAGCGCACTTGTATGTTTAGTTTGTTAAAAAACTATTAATAACTAGTCCTTCTGGGCCAGTTTGTAATCCCTGGGACTGAAGGAAGAACCTGTTGATTTTGTCTTACGGTTTTTCCCACCAGACCGCATTTCAGAGGTATTCGCTAGAAACATTTCAGTTTTCTAATCTAGTTGGCTGTAGGAAATTAGAGGGATTTAAGAATAGCTGTGATTGCCGTCTTTTAAGAGACTGTCCAAAAACTCTTCCATACTTTACTACATTTTTATCTTTTGAACATGGAGCGAAATGCAGGTGGTAAGGAGCAAAGAGGGTGTAGGACATGGTGGTAGAGGTGCGAAGGAAGTTGCTCCTTCCAGTGCTGGCGCCCAACACGCATGGCAGCGGATCGTCAGTTGCAGGACCGTCAGGCCTGTAAATCGCTGGGTTAGGGCCCTTTTGAATCTCATAACGAACAGCATCACAATCTGTTCTTCAGTGGTTAATTTGCAACCTGCATCCAGCGTCTTACCTCCTCATCCTCCCCATTTCACGGCCAAAAATGTCGTCATCAACATCAACAGCATCCGTCCAACATGAAGCGAAGGTAGCCCAAATGTCAACTGTGTACCCACCACTGTGGATAATCAATTTTCTGAAGACCTCTTTGAGACAAATGCGGTTGGGGGTCAGAAGGCATGTTAAAAGATCAAGAGGCCAAAGAGGATGATTTTGTCTGATCTGATCCCCAGTTACTGATACCATCAGAGGAGGATAAGGAAGCTGGTCCAATCAGCAAAACCCGGGTGGTCGGCAACGCCTTGCAGTGCCTCTTGCTTGTACCCCGCAGCTCCTGGGATGCAGAATGTCAGGACGACCAAGGGTCACCTGTGTTTGATGATTGATATGACGACATTGTGAATCCAACGTGGTCTTTTCAGCAGAATTTGCTTGCGAGTGCTTCATCACTGGACGAGGAGGAAGACGATGGGGTAGTGTCAGTACAGGTCCCGCCTCAAAAAGGGAGAGTGCGGTCGCAGAAGTCCGCTGAGATGATTCCGCCAGCCCACGATAAAGCGGAAACACCGCTCCTCGCTTATCCCCGTCGAAAAAGTCCAGGACCTCTCAAGCCTGGGCCTTTTTTGTGCAAGCCTCTGATTCACCCAGCGATGTCATATGCCGCCTTTGCCGTAAACGCATCAGTAGAGGCAAGAATCTTAGGTGTTTAACCACCACCAACATGTCTAGTCACATGCAACGAGGTGCATGAGTTGAAATGGAGGCAAACTTGGCCAAAAAAGGCCACACCGATGCCGGGCTTCCAACCACTGTTCTACCCTCTGTCTCCGCCTCCTCCTCCTCCACCACCACAAAGCATTCCTCAGCTGTCCATGTTTCTCAGGGTCATGATCAGGGATCAGCCTCCGCTTCAGCCTCCACCATCGCCCGAGTACCACCAGCACCACCAGAGACCCATTTACCCATTCTCCTTCCACCGTTTGACGGACCTGAAATGCCTTTATCAGCGGCCAGTCTAGCAACCAGCCTTCTGTCTTCCAGGTTTGGGAGCAGAAAGAAACACTTTAACCCAAACCATCCCAAAGCCAAAGCCTGAATGTCGGCATTGCCAGGCTTTTGGCCTTGGAAATGTTGCTTTTCGTCTGGGTGGACAAGAGGGGTTTTTCCGCCACGTCATGGCCTTGCCTGCCCCCAATACCAGATGCCGAGCGGGCCATTTCTTTGCCAGAAAAGCCGTCCATCCCCTGGCCAGCCACGTGCTATCTAAAATTTCAAGCGCGTGTCTGCATCTGTGTCTGGAAAAGTCCATCGACCACTGACACTGGCTACTAAGCAACGGCCAAGGCCGCTATATCTCTGTGACAGCTCACTGGGTTACTGGGGTGGACGTCTCTGGTGGTGATGGTGGCTCTCAGGCTCGGCGCACAATCTTCAAAACCGCAGGGATGGTGCAGGTTCTTTCCCCCCAAAGGGCCTCTGGTGGCATCACGTAACAAGAGAAACCAGGCCGTGTTTGAAATTAATCTGTCTTGGAGACCGTCCACACACAGGTCAGGAGCTGTGGATGGCTCTCCACAACGAAGACCGAGCGCTGGCTGGGTGGGCAAGAACCTTGTGCCAGGCCAGTTGGGTGTGCGATAAAAGGTCGAAATCTGCTGGCCGCCCTTAAGACGGTAGGATGGTGCTCACCCTTGCCTGGCACATGTCATGAAACTTGTCCAGAAATTTCTAAAGCACTACCCGGGTTTGGACTGCCTGCTGAGGAAGGTTCGAGGTCTGAATTCGCACTTCCGCCGTTCGCACCCTGCTTCGTCCCGCGTGGCTGCGTTGCAGCGTCAGCTCGGCCTCCCCGTCAACCGTCTCATTGTTTATGTGGCAACACGCTGGAATTCCACCCTCCACATGCTCCAGCGATTGTGGCAGCAGTGCAATGCAATGCCATTACGCAGTACGAAGTGACACATGGCCTGACAAGCAGCAGTGCAGAACTCGGGGTGTTGAGCCACCAAGAGTGGAGGCAGATGAAAGAGCTCTGCACCATCCTTGCCAGTTTTGAAGTAGCCACCAAAAATGGTCAGTGCGGACAATGCCCTTGTCAGCATGAGCATTGTGGTGATCTTAGTTAGTTGGACACTCTGAAACATCAGGACCCACCAGCGATGGAGGAGGAGACGGACACAGATCCTTTCTCTCCGTCGATTCCACAAGGCCCGACAGTTTCTCGATTTTATCGGTCTTCATTAGGCAGTGGTTCGGGGTCCAGGGCTAGTGCAAGGCGGGCCTAGCTTCAGGGTGCCTCATCTGAGGCAAGTCAGGGCTGTGTTGACGCTGTGCCGGAGGAAGCGGAGTAGGAGGTGGAGGTATTCCTGGACACCGACGTTACCAACGTCCCTGCCTTGTAAAGAGGTTGGCGCGAATTTGAGGCGGAGGAGGAAGATGAGGAAAATCAGTTTGCTAGTGCCCCTCGACGAGAGGCTTGGGAAAAACAAGGCTCCATCTCTAACATGAGTTCTTTGATTCTCCATTTACTAAAACATGATCCTCGCATTAATGCCATAAAATTTAACAACAGTTACTGGGTGGCCACCCTCCTGGATCCCCGGTACAAAACAAAAATCAGCCACTTTCCTTCCACCGACCTAAAAATAGAGAGTAAAATGCAGGAAATGGAGACCTTGCTGATTGATCAACTGGAGACATCTGTTTCGTATGCTTCACGTTCTTAAAATGTCACGGTGGAACAACGCCAGCGACGTGACAGCAGTTTGAGTGCCAAGTAGCTGTTAGCGGCAGAGCAGCAGGCAATGTGGCAGAAGCCTAATGGGTGAACTCTGGCAAATTTTTATTTACCACCTCACCAACGCATTGTAATGCAGGGCACACATACAACACACAGAGATCAGCTTAAGATCACGGTGCACGACTATCTGCGGGCTCAAAACCCATGTTTTCGGATGTGTTCCGGACCCAATTAACTTCTGGGTATCCAAAATGGATGAATGGCCCGAGCTCGCTCGCCACGCCATAGAGGTGTTGGGCCTGCCCAGCAGCCAGCGTCAAAATCGAGCGGACCTTCCCGCACAGCTGGAGGAGTTCTTACAGACAAACCATCCTGCTTTCCACAGAAAATGTGGATCGTTTTGACTTTCATCAAGATGAATCAGGCATGGATCTCTGATGATGTTGTGGCCCCAATTGCCGAGGTCACCAATTAGTTGCCGGTCTACTTCACATTCCTCTTCCAAAAGAAATGGTCCTCTTGAAAACTTTGTTTTAAAATGATCATTTTTTTATTGGAATTTTTATTCTCAGTTCCCTAAAGATTATTTTGCTGGTTTTGCGGTGAAGAGACTGTAAAAGACACCAAGTTTCATGACACAACATATTCCATTTACTAACTTCATCTTTAGATTTTTCGCATTGTCAATGGTTTTGGGGTCATGTTGCTGTGAGATAACAGCTATAATCTTGGTCCTTTGGAACAGAAATGTGGCTTCCCAATGGGTATTTCTCCTTCACAATTTTAACAGTGGCTGAGAAGTCATTTTTATAATTTTTTTGGGTCATGCTGCTTTGAAATTCAGCAATACTACAGGTCCTATTATAAAAAAAAAGTGGTGTCTAACAGAAAATTGTTATTCACAATTGTCAAAAGTTTCTCAAGGGTCATATTTTGAATTTTTGGGGGCATTTTGCTGTGAAATGCATCTATACTACAGGTCCTCTTCTAATAAATGTTGTTTCTTACAGACATTTGTTCTTCACAATTGTCAAAAGTGGCTCAAGGTTCATGTTTTGAATTTTTGGGGGCATGTTGCTGTGAAATGCAGCTATACTACAGGTCCTATTGTAAAAAATTGTGGTTTCTGACAGACATTCGTTCTTCACAATTGTCAAGAGTGGCTCAAGGGTGATGGTGCTGTCAGAAACAGGAATAGGTAGGACACTGTTAATGGACACATATTGCAAAATGATTTGTTTTTGCAAGATCTTTAGCTAGCAATCCCTGTAGTGAGACAACCCATTTAATACATTTAAATAAAGAAAACAAAGATGTGGTGGGATTCCCTCCTATTTTAAAAATGTGTTTTCTAGAATTAAACTACTAAAAACCTTGCATGCACAAAATAGCTGATACAAATATTCTTCTGAATTGTACAAGGCAGGTACAGGAAGACTTGAACAGATGTAGGTTACCCAGGACAGGTATAGTCAATGTCCAGTTCAACTAAAATGGTGGTTTGAAAAGCTCTTTTTTCCGGCCACTTTTTAAATCTGTGGGTCATGCAGGTTTTGGGCTCATGCTGTGGCCCAGAACAGATTTTAGTCAATGTCCAGTTCAACAAAATGGGGGTTTGGGGAAAAACCCCCTTTTTTTCCGGCATTTTTAAATCGGTGGGTCATGCAGGTTTGGGGCTAATGCTGGGCCCAGAACAGATATAGTAAAAATGTCCATTTTTAAAAATTTAAAATGGGGGTTTTTTGAAAGACCCCTTTTTTCCCGGCTTTTTTTAAAGGGCCAACGCAATCGCAAAACACACTTATAATACCTATTAGGGGCAATAATAAAAGATTGTAAAAATTATCAAAAAAACATTTTTTAACTTTTTGCTTTGTTTCACCAACTTGCACTTACCGTATAAATTCATTTCGTGTTTTTATATTGAATACTTTTTGTTTTTTATGGCAGATTCAGTTTTGGATGAGCGATTACGACGACTATCGTCATGGGTTTCCGATTGTCTTTATAAATCAAATTAAATAAAGACGTTTTTCCGATAATGTTTAATAGATTATTGCAAAGGGGAAACCTTTAAAAGGTTTTATTGGGGGAAGAAAAAAAAAACGCCCAATTTTACCCCCAAAAAGGGGGCTGGAGAAGCGGGAAATTTAAAACTCCACAAAGAAAAAGGGGATAGGGGGTAATCTTAGGAAAGGGGCCCTTTTAAGGTTTTTAAAAGTCCGGGAAAAAAAGTCACAGACTATTCACTATCCCCCGTCTTGTACCACAACAAACCCCTTTAAAACCTTTCATGCCCCCCAAATTTAAAAAATTTCCCAAAAGGGCAGTATTATTTGAACCTTTTTTTGACTTGAACTTAAACATTTACTATCCCTGTCCTGGAAAAAGCAGCATGAACCTTAAAAAATTGTTGACCCAAAAGATTAAAAAGGGCCCCGGGAAAAAAGGAAATCTTTCAACCACCTTTTTTGTTGAACTGGAAAATTGACTTTAACCCGTCCTGGACCGCAAACATGACCCTTAAAAACTAAGTGACCCAAAAATTAAAAAGTGCCGGGGAAAAAAAGGAGTCTTTGAACCACCCCTTTTAGTTTAAATGGAAAATTGGACCCATACTTTTTCGTGGTAATGCAGTATGAAAATTAAAAAATGTCGGAACCCCCAACAATTTTAAAAAATGCCAAAAAAAAAGGAGTCTTTTTTAAACCCCCCATTTTAGGGTTTAACTGGACATTGGGCCCATGCCTGTCCCGGACCCCAAACAGGAGCCCCCAAACCTGCATTGGGGCCACCCGGGTTAAAAAGTGCCAAAAAAAAAGGGTCTTTGAAAACCCCCTTTTAGTTGACCCAGACATTGAATTTTTTCTGTCCCGGGCCCCCAGCATGATCCCCCAAACCCGCTGACCCCCAAGATTTAAAAAAATGCCGGAAAAAGGGAAAAATCTTTCAAACCCCCATTTTTTGTTTTACTGGACATTTTTTTATACCTGTCCTGGGCCCCAGCTGAGCCCCAAACCTGCAGACCCCCACATTTAAAAAAATGCCGGAAAAAAAAAAAAGGGGTCTTTCAACCACCCCTTTTTAGTTTCCCCTGGACATTGACTATAAATGTTTCCCGGGCCCCCAGCCCTGAGCCCCAAACCTGCATGACCCCCCCATTTAAAAAGTGCGGGAAAAAAAGGAAATCTTTCAACCAACCCCTTTTGTTCCACTGGACATTGACTATACCCGTTTCCCGGGCCCCCAGGGATGAGCCCCCAAACCTGTATGCCCCCACATTTAAAAAATGCCGGAAAAAAAGGAGTCTTTTAAAACCCCCATTTTTTGTTTCACTGGACATTGGGGCTTTTACCTGTCCTTGGGCCCCAAGGGATGAGCCCCAAAACCCGGGATGGGCC
>JAODAL010059654.1:0-21354 GCA_025379985.1 Phyllomedusa bahiana
ACTGAAAGGCAGCGTCTGAATCGGGGAACGATTGATTAGGTTTTAATGGTCGTAGGAGCCAAAAACCTTTTTGGGTTGGTGGGGGGTCAAATACTTTTTTCTCTCAGAAAAAAGCAAACAAATTGATATAATTTATACAAGTGATTCCGGGATTTTATTTTGATATTCTATCTCTCAATGCTAAAATAACCTTTCCCTTAAAATGATGACTGTTCATGTCTTTGTCAGTGGGAAACTTACACAATCAGCAAGGGATCAAATAATTATTTCCCTTTCCCACTGTAATATGTCAAAAAATAAAAGTAAACACTAAAATCCTACATTCTAGATCTCAATGAATGAAATTTCGAGTATTCAAATCTATATAGAGCTGACAGTATTGTTTGGAGCTGGCCACATGATAGCCCACATACGCCATGGAAGAAATACAAAGTTATCAAAAGGCTATGCTTCAGGCTCCCGCTTCCTGTTCAGGCTGTGGGTGGTTCTACAGCTCAGGCTCCCACTTCCTATACAGACTGTGAGCAATTCTACAACTTCAGGCTCCCATTTTTTGTTCAGGCTGTGGGGGTTCTACGCTTCAGCTTCCCACTTCCTGTTCGGCTGTGGGCGATCCTACAGCTTCAGGCCCCCACTTCTAATTCAGGCTGTGGGTGTTTCTACAGCTTCCGGCTCCTGCTTTTGTTCAGGCTGTGGGGGGTTTTCTACAGCCCAGGCTCCCCTTTCCTGTTCAGGCTGTGGACGGTTCTACAGCTTCAGGCTACACTTCCTGTTTTCAGGCTGTGGGCAATTCTACAGCTTCAGCTTCCCACTTACTGTTCTGGCTGTGGATGGTTCCACAGCAGTGACTGACACTTCACCCCTGCTTTGTTAGACATTAGTGATGTGGGCTTTTAACAGCAGCTCAGAACACTAAGAGGTTCAAGTTTGTCAGTAAGAAACATAAACAAGCTCCTATGCTGCTGATAGACACAGCAGGAAGTAAGGTCACCATCCCCGGGCCCCTGCTGGAGCAGAAAGAGGCGATCGGTAACATATTTTAAGGTTGTGTACACAAGCAAGAGATGAGAATTGCTCATAAGGAAGCAAAATCAGAACAGCAATGTATTTGGTAAAGTCTGTATTTAACCCTTTACCTACATCCATGTCGTGAGAGTTCCCCTTTAAAACAGAAAATCTGTGATATGACAGCAGTACTCGAGACAAAGATAATAGTGGCTGGGCGAGGCAGGGGCATCACTTGGAGAGGTTTTGATGATGACGGGTGAGGGCGGCAAGTAAAACATGTCATCAGTGCGTGAAATTGTGCAGATGATCCGAACCTGCACTTGCTGCACATAAAGAAGAGGCCTCCCCATTAACCCGCGGCCCTAATGGAAGCATCTGAAAAGCGGCGGCCATTATCACAGGAAGCTGCTGAACCTGAAGGATGAGTCTAGAGGTAGGCGTAGAGGAAAGGCCGTCAGAACCAGAGGGGAGGGGGGACTTCCATGAGCTTCTACATGACACCACTGTCCATCGGCCCCAATGTACGGAGCAGCTCCTGGGTATCTACAACCATCGAGATGGGGGCTCATGCATCAAAGGGTTGCCCATGCCGGTAACTAGCGTCGCCCTGATACTGTTAGAGTCGCAGGGTGTGCAGCTGCAGCGCGCTTAACCCTATAGTGACCACAAGATTGAGTCTCCATGACAACAGGTGACAGCACCCGCTCGCCAAATTGGCGCAAATATTAGATTTTTTTTTTTAGCATTCGTCAGTTCCGAAGGATTGGAGGTGGTGCCCGGGGTTCAGACCACGCCCAGGTCACAGGGGAATTGTTATGTTTTGGGGTTTTTTTTTTTAAAAATGTATCAAAAAATTTAATTTTTTTAATTAACTTGTAAAACTGAAAAAACTTTGCCCTGTAAAGGCATGAAGGAGGGAGGTCACTCCAGGTGTTTGCTTCCCCGGACAAAGCCCCCGTTCCCCGGTTGAAAATGAATTGCCTCTTCAAAGCCCCGCTTGCTGTCATTTATTTTGGGAAAACGTTTTTGTACATCCAAAGCGATTCCTATTCGCTCTAAACTGGATGAAACAATTGCAAACAATTCCCCGGAATTTTTTCTTAAATTTTTAATCGTAACCCTAAGCTTGGTTCGGGGGGAGGGGGTTTTTGGGTGTTTTAAACAAAAATTTCCTTTCAGCACGTCCTTCCCGTTTTTTAGGGTTTCAAAATTTTAACAGGAAAGAGCAGCGACATCGGAAGTCGTCGCACCAGTAGCGGCTCCACAACAGGAGCGATGCTGAAAGGTAAATTGACCCCTTCAAACCCTGAAATCCCCTGACTCTAGTCTGAAACAAAAAATTTTGGAAAAGGGGATTGATTGTTGGCGTTTTCTGCAGCCCCCAAATTTAGGGCTTTGGGAACACTTTTATTCGGGGCAAAAATTTTAAAAAAAGTCCATAAATAGGTGAGG
This sequence comes from Phyllomedusa bahiana, assembly GCA_025379985.1. Classification (NCBI taxonomy): domain Eukaryota; kingdom Metazoa; phylum Chordata; class Amphibia; order Anura; family Hylidae; genus Phyllomedusa; species Phyllomedusa bahiana. The sequence continues at coordinate 2,461 of JAODAL010059654.1, forward strand.
TCCCCCCACCCCGCCTTGCTTCCCCCATCAGGCACTGTAGAGTTTAGTTTTTGGGCCCCCTGCGTTTCGGGGGGAGGCCCCGGTTTCGAGGCCTTGTTTTTTGCAGGGGGAAAAATAATTTTTTTTTTCCGTAGTTTTTGAGTACATTTAAATTTTCGTGACATTTTTTTTTTCCCTTTTTAATTTTTCTCCTTTTCATTTTTTTTTTAAAAAAAAAAAAAACTTACACCCTTCTCATTTTTTTCAAATAAATGCCCTTTTACATTTATACACCGGGTTTTGGGCCGGGCCCCGTGGAGAAAACCCAATTTGCACAGGCCCGGGGCACAACCCACCGCCGTGCAGGCCTGGGGGCTGCCACGGGGCCCCGGGGTTCCCTTTGGGGGGTTGGGCCCCCGGGACAGCTGTACCACCTGTGCTAACCCTTAATTTTCAGCCTGCAAACCCCCCGGCAAATGAACCCTTTAAAACCCAAACGGGGACAGACGGCCGGGGGGCTGGGGCCCGCAAGGGAGCTGGCACAGGGGTGAAATAAGGGAAAAAAATTAAATTTTTTAAAAAATTGATATGAGCCCTACCTGCCTTTTAATTTAAAAAGCCCCTGCCTGCCGGTATTAAAGCCCTTTTCCTGCCGTAATAGCCCCTTTCCCGCTTGTTGTATAGCACCCCCTGTTGTATATAGCCCTCCTGCCCGTTTTTAAACCCTGCCGGGCCCGGATTTAAGGGCCCCCCGCTGCCAAAATAAAGCCTGCCCCCTGAAAATAACCCCCGCCTTTTATAACCCCCCCAAACCCCCGCCCTGCCTATATAAAAACCCCCCAAGGCCCTGGGCCCCTTTTTTATATATAGCCCTGCCCCCCATATAAAGCCCCCTTTTAGCCTTAAACCCTTTTGGGCCCCTCCATGCCCCATATTTATGGCCCTATAGTTACCCTTTGCCCCCTTGGGCCCGGGTAATAAATAGGCCCCCATAGCTTAAAACCCAGCCCCCGCCGCAAATGGGCCCCCCCAAAGCCTTTCCCCTTTAAACCTGGGCCCAAAATTTATGGCCCCTATAGCTACGAAAAAACCTTTCCAAATTTCCAAACCTTAAGGCCCCTATACCCGCCTGCCTATTATAAGGAGGGCCCCAAAAGCAAAAAAAACTCTGCTTTTTTTTTGGGGCCCTATATCTACCTAAACCCCGCTTTACTTTCCCCTTTTTGGTGCCCTTTTTCTATCTAAAACCCCGCCTTTCGTGGGGACCCTATTGGGGTTACCTAAAACCCGGGCCCCAAATTTTTTTGGGGCCCCCATAGCCTATTAAACCCTTTCTGCCTAAAAAACCCCAATAGCCAGGGAGGGAGGGGGGTTTGGTCTTAAAAACCCGCAGGGAAAAAGGGGGTGGGCGGGATTTGTCATGTTTGGGGGTCTGGGGCCGGATGCAGGAAAAAAAGGGGAAAGTCAAAGACTTAAACAAAAGACATTGAGTCCCAAAACCCTTTAAATTCATGTAATTTACTTTTATGCTGCAGAGTTGTGTACAAGGGGGCTACCACTATATTGGGAAAATTAAAGGGGGGTAAATTTTCAGTCTGCCGAAGGGCCCGTGTAAAACTGGTTTACTACCACTATATGGGGCACCTATGGAGGTAAAAAATTAAAAGGGGCCCCGTAGAAGCCCCGTTACAAAAGTTGGAAATACCACAAAATTGGGACTGTATGAGGGGAAAATTTTATTTGCAGAACCCGTGAAAATGGGCCAAACCAAATATTTTGGTACTGTTTGGGGGTATTATACAGTCGCAGGCCCCGTGTAAACTGGTGTTCTTTCCACCATACGGTCACTGTATGGAGGTAATATACAGTCTGCAGAGCCTGTATAAACTGGTGTCTACCACTATATGGAGGTAATACACAGTCTGAAGAGCCTGTGTACACTGGTGCCCTCACTATATGGTCACTGTATGGAGGTAATTTTACTGTCGCGGAGCCTGTGTACACTGGGTCTCCCACTATACGGTCACTGAAATAAGGTATATACAGTCTGCAGAGCCTGTGTACACTGCTGTCTACCACTGTATGGGGGGGTAATATAAAGTCTGCAGAGCCTGTGTAAAATGGTGTCTACCACATATGGTCATTTGTTGAAGGTAATATACAGTTTGCAGAGCCTGTGTACACTGGAGTCTACCACTATATGGTCACTTTATGGAGGTAATATACAGTCTGCAGAGCCTGTGTACATTGATGTCTACCACTATATTGTCACTTTATGGAGGTAATATACAGTCTGCAGAGCCTGTGTACACGGGTTTTTCTACACTAAGGGTCACTCTATGGAGGTAATATACAGTCTGTAGAGCCTGTGTACACTGGTGTCTACCACTATATGGTCACTCTATGGAGGTAATATACAGTCTGCAGAGCCTGTGTAAACTGGTGTCTACCACTATATGGTCACTGTATGGAGGTAATATAGAGTCTGCAGAGCCTGTTTACATGTGTCTACCTCTATATGTCATTTATGGGTAATTACAGTTGAGCCTGTAACGGGTGACTCCACTATTGGTCATGGGAGTAATTACGTTGCAACCCTGTGTGCACTGGTAACTACCACTATATGGTCACTGTATGGAGGTAATATACAGTCTGCAGAGCCTGTTTACACTGGTGGCTACCTCTATATGGTCACTTTATGGAGTTAATATACAGTCTGTAGAGCCTGTGTACACTGGTGTCTACCACTATATGGTCACTGTATGGAGGTAATATACAGTCCGTAGAGCCTGTGTACACTGGTGGCTACTACTATATGGTCACTATAGGGCGGTACTATTGGTCTTTGTATACTGATCAGTAACAGTGTAGGGGTATTATTCAGTGACTATGTGGTGATAATTTGTGGTCTTGTTCTGGGTATAATCAGATCCTTATGTAGTAGCTTTATTGGTAATGTTGATCTGGGTATAGTGGGATTTGTTTGATAGCAGTATGATGGTGATATGTATGGTGAGGTATTTGCCCCTTGTATTATCTAGTAACTGCATGTCCTGGTAAATATTCGTGATCGGGGAGGCGGGTGAGAGGGGGGGGCCTCCAAAAGTTTGCTATGGGGCCCTGGCTTCTCTAGTTACGTCCCTGTGCACAGAGTTTTTTTTTAATGCGTAGGGTATTATACCTGCACATAGATAAGGCTTCTATAGGTACATGTAGTGCACCATACTAGATACAGCCTATTAGTGACCCCTATACTATACATGAGGGGAAATTATACCTGCACATAGATAAGGCCTCTAAAGGAGCAGTCATACAGGTACATGTAGTGCACCATGCTGGATACAGCCTATTAGTGACCCCCATACTATACATAAGGGGGTGTTATACCTGCACATAGATAAGTATGCAAAAAAAGGAAAAAAGAGGGGGCGCACAATAGTGTCATACTGTTATAACAAGTTTTGGTATTGAATACAATTGGATTCTCACCTTAGGGTGTTGCGCTTATAATATAGGGGCCCACAACACTTATATGGGCTTGCGGGGCAATTTATTTTACCGTAGCCCTTAGTACGGCAGCCGCAGGTCACTGATGCTCCGCTCCGATGCCCGGGGGAGAAAGACGCCAATGAAAAGAAAAAATGGACCCGGCCCCACGTGCGGGGATAAAAAGCCCGAGCTAAGGTTTAAATTACTTTAAAAAAAATTTATTTATTCTTAAAAATGCAAGATTTTACTCTCACAAAATTAAAAAACAAAACAAACAGAATAGACTTTCGCGTTTCGCGAGAGATCCCCTCCGCTTCATCAGAAGTATACATTTTATGGTGTTAGGACAGAAATAATAACGAAACATTGAGTTGCAATTGATTCATTTGTGTCTGCACCTTTGGCCCCCCCCAACGTGCAGTGGCGGGGGATCATGTAGTGTTAACTGTGAAAGACATTGGAGAAAGAAATTGTGTCTCTCTGAGAGATCAAACAACCATTGGGACAGAGGAATACAATCAAAAAGATCAGAGAGAAACATGTGGATGAGAAGATATCAATCCAAAGAAATAGAAGTGCCAAGAAGAAAAAGGAGAAAATTCCTTTGAAATGCAAGGGAGAAAAACTAGAGAGTGAATCAAATGAGTATTGAAGTAGCGTGATAATCGGCCAGTGATAACGTGAATCTAGTTGTATTAGGTTTTCAAATATAAATAAATTTGTGTGCATATAAGCTTAGCCCCGTGGATAAAGATAAATCACGGTTGTAAAAATAACAATAATTTATAAAAATAACTGTAGGTTCCTATCTAGAGGTGCTGAAGTTTTGACGCAATCGTGAACGGGGCGGAATATGGATAGCCAATAGTATGGCTCTGACACAATTAAATATCATAGGCTCAAACATAACCATCAAGGGGGCGCCAAATAGCATACTCTCAAATGTTAAGAAAAAAAACCATGATATGGTAGCCCAAAGTGTGTGGAATGACTGACGCATTAAACAAAACAAAAAAAAAAAAAAAAGGTCGAGGCTCCACTGTGATAGGTGGAGACATGAGCGGTAATTTAAAGTAGCCATGGTAAAACGGCTATGGCATTATAACTGGACGCCGAATAAAAAAATTATATTTTTTTTTAAATAAAAACCTATAAGGGGAGCTCTGTGGGTACTTCGAACAAAAATGATCATTTGTTCCGCTAGTGTGATTTCACAATCGCAGAGAAAACTCCGTTCTCATAAAATAGTTATTCCTCTCTATATAAATAGAAGAGAAATTGGTAATGGGAAAGAGCAATAAAACAGAAACTATGTTGCTAATAGTTTCTACATGAGAAATACAAAGGATGTAATTTTTTCTTTGAGAAAGGACGAGAAATAAAAATGACAAGAATAAAACCACCAGTAGTCAGTTACACTGTTAGTATGAATAACCAAAAATGGATTTTTAAAAATAAAATAGCTCTGATACAGGTCCCTAGATACATATGTGTAAACACTCTCGCTCTGTATTGTATTTGATACACAACTTTGTATTATATTAGTTTAATAAAAAAACGATCAGTTTTTTTTTTTTTTTTTTTGTTCCATCTTTTTTTTCTTCTTTCTGTTGCTTGTGACTGTAGTTTCGTGTCACAAAACTGCTAGACAGAGACTGTCCGGGTCCTGACATGTATATAAATAAACAATACATGTCTAATATTCCAGGAATCTTTAAGGTGGTATGGTGTATTAGATGTAGAGGTTTAAATATATGAGTCATGGCGTCATTAAGCCTTTAGTGGAGCCAATGTTTGTAGCCTGTAGATCCAATACATTTCCCTTCTTTTGGAGGGGCTTTGTGGATCGATTGGTGTTGTTTTCAAGAGGAATGTATCTATAGGAGTAATTTTTATGGCTTTGCAAATCTTTTTGATGGAAATTATTTAGGTGGCAGGAGACACCTATGGAGCATGTCACCCCTTTTAATGCATGCCTATGGCCATTAAAGCGAAGATGTAGGTTCGGGAGTTCTGCTCCACGTACTGAATGTTGCAAATACATCAATCACGTAAATCGCAAAGAGCTTTTGGCCAATATGATTCATAGTCTGATAGAGATGTTTATTTTGGGTGGTATTAGAAAGTTATATGCTGTTTTTGTGCAAATAATTAGACAGCAAATTAGGCACTGTGAAGAACCGCATGGGAACTGCCAGGTTAAGGGGAAAGTTCTTGTATGTCCATAGGTTTTTTATCCGCTGGGCTAATAGATTTTTTTAATATTTGGCAGCCCTTCTTGTAGAAGATTCCAGGTCTATCTGGTAAAAATGGTACCCAAAAAAGGTCTTTTTTAAGTATGCCAATATTGATCTATGTGTTTTTAATTTTTGATCGGAGGTATTGTATTTAGTGATTAGAGAAAATTGAATTTTTTTAGAAGTATTTTTCTCCTCCTTTACTGTTCTTTTTTCCAAGCAGTCTTTTTGAGATAATTTTTGAACTCTTTCTTTTGCAATAAATGCTCTGGATGCTTTTTTTCCTTGACTGTGAACGCCAAATTACTATCTTAGAAAACAGATTCAAGGAAAAAAAGCATCCAGAGCATTCTAGCAAGCCAATGAGGAACACAGGATTGTCGCATCTGGTGTCCTATCATCCGGTGGGAGGGGGGATCAATTCTATGGGTGGCCCCAAGGATCATCCCCACTGGTGGCCCCAAGAATCCACACCACGGGTAGCCCCAACAATCATCTCCACTGGTGACCGCAAGGAATCAACTCCACTGGTGACCGCTAAGAATCAACTCCACTTGTGGCCCAAAAAATCAACTCCACTGTGGGCCCACAAGAATCATCTCCACTGTGGCCGCAAGAATTCAACACCACTGGTGGGCCCTAATAATCCAACTCCACTGGTAGCCCAAGAATCATCTCCACTGGTGCCCCAAGAATCAACTCGCACTGGTGGACCCAAGAATCATCCACCGCCCCCCCCCCACCCCCCCCCCCCCATTGGTGGGCCCCAAGAATCAATCCACGTGGACCCAAGAATCATCTCAGTGGTGGGCCCAAGAATCAGCTCCACTGTGGCCCAAGAATCAACTCCACTGTCTGGACCCAAGAATCATTCCAGTGGTGGCCCCAAGAATCAGCTCCACGGTGGACCCAAAAACACACTGTTGGGCTCCAAGAATAAACTCCAGGGTGGCCCCAAGAACAACTCCACTGGTGCGCCCCCCAAGAAATCTCCATGGTGGTCCCAAGAATCATCTCCCTGGGGCCCCAAAATCAACCCACGGTGGACCCCAAGAATCATCCCACTGGTGGCCCCAAGAATCAACTCCATGGGGGCCCCAAGAATCATCTCCATGGGGGCCCCCCAAGCATCCCCACTGGGGCCCCCAAGAATCAACCCCACTGGGGGGCCCCAAGAATCAACCCCACTGGTGACTTCAAGCATCCCCACTATGACCCCAAGAACACCCACTGGGGGACCCCAAGATTCAGCCAACTGGGGGATCCCAAGAATCATTCCACTGGTGGCCCCAAGTATCATCCCCACTGGTGGCCCCCAAGAATCATCTCCACTGTTGGACCCCAAAATCAATCCATGGTGGCCCCAAAGAATCAACCCCACTGGGGCCCCCAAGAATCAACTCCATTGGTGGGCCCTAAAATCAACTCCAGGGGGCCCCCAAAAATCTCTCCCGGGTGGGGCCCAAGAATCATCCCCAGTGGGGGGCCCCAAAAAATCAACTCCACGGTGGACCCAAAAATCATCTCCATGGTGGGCCCCAAGAATCACTCCACTGTCCCAAGAATCAACCCCACGGGTGGACCCAAAAATCATCTCCAGTGGTGGGCCCCAAAAATTTCAGCTCCGGTGGACCGGGAAAAACACACGTTGGGCCCAAAAAAACAACTCACTGGTGGACCCCAAAAATCACTCCACTGTGCCCCCAAAAATCATCCCACGGGTGGCCCAAGAATCATTCCACTGTGGCCCCAAAAAACAACTCCATGGTGGACTCCAAAAAAAAAATTCCATGGTGACCCCAAGAATCACTCCACTGGGGGCCCCCAAAGAATCAACTCCCTGTGCCCCCAAGAACATCTCCACGGGTGGCCCCAAGAATCAACTCCAGGGTGGCCCAAAAGAATCATCCCCACTGGTGACCCCAAGAATCACTCCCCTGGTGGACCCAAGAATCATCCCCACTGGGGGCCCCCAAAAACAGCTCAATGGTGGGATCCCAAAAAATCTCTCCACGGTGGCCCCCAAGAAAAACTTCACTGGGGGCCCCAAAGAATAAATTTCCACTGGGGGGGCCCAAGAATCATCTCACTGGGGGCCCCAAAAAAATCACCCCACGGTCCCCCCAAAGAATCTTTCCCCATGGTGGACCCAAGAATCATCCCACTGGGGGCCCCCAAGAATCAACCCCACTGGTGGACCCCAAGAACCACTCCAGGGTGCCCCCAAGAATCCTCCACTGTGGCCCCAAGAATCAACTCCACGGGTGCCCCCAAGATCTTTCCCACGATGGCCCCAAGAATCAACTCCACTGTGGACCCCCAAGAATCATCTCCAGGGTGGCCCTAAAATAAACTCATTTGGGGGCCCAAAGAATCAATTCCAGGGTGGGGCCCAAAAATCATCTCCATGGGGGCCCCAAAGAATAAATTCCAGGCGGGGCCCCAAGAATCATCTCCACTGGTGGCCCCAAAAATCATCCCCACTGGTGGCCTCAAGAATAAACTCCACTGGTGGCCCCAATAATCAACTCCACTGGTGGTCCAAAATCAACCCACGGGTGCCCCCCAATAATCAACTCCACTGGCGAGATCAGGAAACGTCTTTTTGCAGAAAAAAAATGTGAGATCTATGGGGTGAAAAACATCACAAATCGTAAAAAACAGGCAGAGTTTGGGAGATTTAAAGTGAGAAAAAGCAAGGGGGCCCAAGAGGAGACTCGTTTTCCCTACTCAAAAACCACCGAAATGACCTTTAGTTTTTTTTAGTAATAAAGTCCAGCTTAAAGCCTGCTCAGTATATCAAGTCTATTATTAACAAATAGGGGTTTGGTTTCTTTTATCTTGATATTTTCTTTATGTACTTTACTCTTTATGGTATTATTTAGCTTCCTCTTCTGTCTCTCTCCCCCCCCCCCCTCCGTCACACATAATGAGCCTCACCTTTTGCAAATGTGTCCCGCTGTGTTTTTAACCATGCCCATTACAAGTGCTGGTTAGCTTTGATCAAGAGTACCACCTTGACGTGAAACGCGTCAGCTATATGGGGCAAAATTTTCCCGTCCGTCAGCTGCCACGCTGTTTGTGCTTTTACATTTTGGATTAGATAAGGAAGAAGCAGTTTGTAAAGAAACCTCGGCCCTCAAGCACTTTATTCTATGTGACTCTGTGATCTTGGTTGGTGCCGGCAACCAGGACGCCCGAGGATTCATATGTGTACGGATCAGGAGCCCCAAAGTCCAGCGGGGTGAGCAATATCTTGTTTATATGGTAAACCTAGAAAACACACGCACCTACAGGAGGCTGCACCTGGGAAAAAATGGCGCTGACCAAAAAAACAACATACCCAAAAGACAAAAAGCACGGGCTGAAGAAAAGAGCAGCATTGCAGCACGTTTCATATCAGCTTACTGACTGGCAACATTTCTTTAAAAAAAACATGAAAAAACACTTGCATTTTTAGTTGTTTTTACATTTTTCGCACTTTTTTAAAAAAATTCATTTTTTGCAAGAAAAATAAGACACGAAAAATAGATGTAAAAATTTACCTACAAATACTTTTTTTGCACAAAAAATCTACATTTGTCATCAGCCTGAGGCAGGCCTGCACAACATATGGCCTGTGGGCCGCTTGTAGCCCACCTGGTGGCCCGAAATGGCCTACAAAAAGGGAATGGGTTTTTTAAAACCCTCCTCCAAATGGGTCTCAGTCATTTGGGGGTGGTGGCATTCCCAGTTGGTCTGTTGGTGGTCCCGGGCAGTAAGGGGTTTTCCAGGCCCCACATTCTGCAATGTTGTGCAGGTTTGGTCTAAGGTATAGTAAAATATCTTTCCACTGACAGCGACTGCCATGAACATCTGCTGTCACATTCCTGTGTCAGTCTATACTGCATTTCTAGCATGTTATTCAGGAAGTCCAGGATAAGCAGAGGTCTAGGTTCCCTTCAGGTTGTGGATTGGGGGGGGGGGGGACTGTAGTGCAAGGGACTGTGGGAGGACACAGAATGATGTAAATGACATGAAATAAAACTTCCACAATCTGGAGCGACAGAGTCTCCCCTGTATCATCAATGTTCCCGCTGCCCAATGTCTTTACTAATATAAAAATAGCCGCGGCCGCTCTAAGTGGCCGACGTGAAATATAATTAAGATTGGCATTAATACTTTGCGGATAAGCAGTCCGTCGCCGCAGAATCCTCGTTAATCATCTTTTGTGTGTTTCCCTCATTCATTAGGTTTTAAATGATGGAAAAAAAAAGCAGCTGCAAGTATTTACATTTCTGTAAATGTCCTTAAGAGGGGGCCCCGCCAGATGGCGCCAAGCTTAGGAAAGCTGCAATTACACGGCAAAAAAGCACGGACACCGATTTAGTAGAAGAACCGGCGCTACATTGTATCAAACGTCTACGACTAATTATGTGAAGCTATTACTACAAAAGGGAAGCGCAGGCGAGGACCTTGTAAGAGGTGCCCCAAACTAGGGAGTCATGTACAAATCATAACAATAGTGGGATGTGCAATAATGAGTGATACATAATATCAATAGGAAACATTAGTGACAAAAATGATAATAATAGAATGTACAGTGATAAGTTATACAGAACACGAATAGAAAATATCAGTGAATTCTGAACATAATTATAATGCAAAAATTATAACACAATATTCAATAACAATAAGTTACACGAAATAGAAAATATTAGTAACAAAAATTATACAGGCCGTTCCCGAATTACACTGTTCCAACTTACATCTGTCTCTTACTTACAGGATAAAGGGGTTGCGGCACTTTTTAGTTTTATTAGTAGTTGGGAAAGACAAAATTTTAATGCCCCAGAAACACATTAGGTGAAAACTTTTTAACAGGGGCAAAAACATAAAACAAATGTAAAAACCCGTCCCTGCACTGTCCAAAACGAAAAAAAAGACTTTTGTGAAGAAGTTACGTTTAATAAATTCACGGGCTAGTCGCGACGGCAAGAGGCATTGGTCGGTTTTTCAGACAGTTTGCGATTTCACAAACTGTCTGAAAACTGACAAGTAACGCTGCCCAATAGACTTCAATAGAAAATCTGTGCAGCAGTCCCCACTCCACGGATAATCCAGCGGACGGTTTTTGACACTGCTGGTGGTCCGAAAAATGTAGAACTTGTTCATTCTTCCGCCCGGTTTTTGGGCAGAACATAAATATGTGGATGTGAAGGGGAAGACTTGAATCCACAAACCGCAGACAAAAGCTGCCCCCTGCATGCCAAAAAAGGACTAAATAACGGTCGGGAAATCCGACCAGTACTTGGTCATTGCCGTGTAAACGCAGCCTTACAATGTTCCAACTTACATCGGTCCCCTAGTTACAAACGGAGACTTATGGGACATGCTGGCACTTGTAGTTCCATGTTCCACAGCAGATAGAAGAAGATGTGGAATGACAAGTTCCAGCATGCCACAGCAGCAGATGAGGTGAAAATGGGGTGAAATCTTCTTAACAGGGGCACAGACAGTAGAACAAATGTAAAACCCTTCCCTGCACGATCCCAAACTAAAAAGAAACCTTTTGTGCTGCAGCTACATTTCATAAATATACCTGTTCCGACTTACATACAAATTCCACTTAAGAACAAATCTACAGTCCCGATCCCGCTCGTAACCTAAGGACTATCTGTAATAATACAATATTCAGTAATAATAATAATAATGTTACACATAATAGAAATAGAGCATCTTAGTGACAAAAATAGAATAATACAATATACAATGATAAGTTATACCTTATATCAATAAAAAATATTGGTAAAAAAAAATATAATACAACATAGAGTGAAGGTAACACAATATAAATAGATAACATTAGTAACAAAAACTTATAATCTAATGAACAATAACAATCTATACATAATATACATAGAAAACGTATAATAATGGAATATACAGTGATAAGTTATACATAAAATCAATAGAAAATATTGGTAAATAATATACAATGACAATAAATGGTACATAATTAAAATAATAGAAAATATTAGTAACAACAAATTATAAGTTACTCATAATATTGATAGAAAATATTGGTGAAAAAGTTTAATACTATAACATAGAATGATTATATTATGTGTCTTATTAGCAGTAAATAATAGTAACAAAAATGTATAATAATACAATGCACAATAACAATCTATGCACAAGACAAATAGAAAATATTAGTAAAAATAATAATAATAATAATAATAAATATGTAAAATAAGTATTTTCATTATTTTATTAATATTACAGCTATTTTTCCACATTTGTAATATTTGCAGTCAATGTTTCATAAAAACTTTCATTAAAACTTCTCTTTAGACCAAGAGCAGAAATCTTGAATCTTTGTGATCCAGCACTGGGCCTGGTGACAGTAATAGGGAAAATCACTGCAAATCCTCCTCAAATCAACAACAAAATCCTCGAGTGCAGATTTTGTGATGAATTTACTGCTGATTTCATATCTGCTACAATGAAAAGGGGTGAATTACTTTTGAATTCATATGTTTTGGGTTTTAATATCTGCACCACATGTCTGCACTGCTGTCTATGGAAGGCATAAATGCTAACAGTGACAACAGGCTGCACTGCTACCTATTGGGGCACATACACTAACAGTTACCACAGGCAGTATTGCTCTCTGTAGGAGGATTAAAATCTGAATTATATCCTTTGTAATAGATATGTTATCCTGGTATACAGAGATATATGCATTTTATCATTTTGGCTCCCTGCCACCACCACTAGGGGGAGCTCCGTGCACCACACATTCAACTCGATGGGAGCTACCTCTAATGGTCGTGAGATGACGATTGTTCTATCCTTCCTATGTGTGTGGTGCATACGTTGGTAGGCAGCTAAACTCTTTTGCAGCAAGCACTGACAAGGAATGATGTCCGTATTTCAACTTCATTGCATAGGATAGTGTAAAACTGTGGAACATACAAAACATACATTTACCATGATGTAACAGCATGGAAACATGACGTATACGCAAGACAATGCAGGTATATTTACATGTGCATAAGATACAATACAGGATGAAGAGTGTGCTGACATATATATACATGTGAGGGGAAAGGATATATGTGCTATCCTGTCTGCAGCAAGCATGGACACAACAACTAAATAAAAACAACAGTTATTGGCATTGAATACAACACTACCACAGGCTGCACTGCTGTCTATGGGAGTCAGAAATACTAACCATGACCACAGTGCTGTGCAGTGCAGACAGCCATGAATGGCAGTTTAACCTTACCAGCTATGCTAACAGTAGGTTTGGGTGGGAGAGAATGGAGGAACATGTCTTCTATCTACATGTATCTAGGAGAAAACGGCTGCTGATGAAGAAGACTATGATTTCAGCAGGTGGTCATGTGACATGATTAAGGTAGCTTTACTGGGACAAAGTTAACATAATCTGTGCTAACTATAAGTGTGCCCAAACAGACACTAGATGGGGCTGTCACAACTGAAACACAGTATACGAATACAAAGAACATAAAAAAAAAAATAGCCAAGGCATATAGCTGAGGCATAACAACGATTATGATGAAAAAGTTCAGTGACGCCCCCCTCCCACCAGGGCTCTAGGGCACCTGCCCGTCCTACCTTATGACAGGTACCTCACTGTTTATAGATGCATATCATTTCATTAGTTTAATGTTATTTCTTCTAGAAAACTGTCATGCATTTATACTTTATATTTTGCTGTTGTGTTTTCTATTTTTATCTCTCAGTTTTTCATGTTATTTATATTAATGACCTAACATTTTATCTGGGGGCAAATTACAATTTTTTGTTTAATAAAAAAAAAAAATGTTTTATTATATTTCATATGCATCTCTTCGCAAATAAAAAAAAAAAATCCTTTTGCTTCAGAGAGAATCCTTAAAGCAAAAAATCATGAAAAATCATATTTAAAGTAATTGCCACGTAACATTAAAAAAAAAATAAAAATCACCTTCACCGAAAGCACGAAAACAATTGTGAAGCGGAGGCACCTCCTCCTCCCCCTCCCCTCCCCGTTATAACACAGTACATTGCTAAGGAGTATGACATGTCAGGTGACAGCTCCTATAAATAAAAAATTCCTCTGCCCCAGTAGAGATACAACCCCCAGCGACCCCACGAGACCCTCATTTTATAGCTACAAGGGGACACAAGCCGCGTGTGGTGCATTAGTCCTGAGTCCTGCACGTGTGACTCAAGTACAAGAGACCTCAACAAACATTTATGCACAAAGTGTTCAGCACCCAAACTGGGAGACATGAGGATGAACGTCATCCCATCACCGGGTTATATTACACTGCCATCTAGTGTTCACTATGACACACGACAGGACAATACCCAAACCTGCCAAACCGTGCACGTCCAGGGGCGTTGCTATGGTCCCAAAACATCTGGGGCCCGGGCCCTTGTGTTACGTTTAGCTCAGGAGGGCGCTTTTTCAAAATGGCATTTTACATAACACAGAGTATTTTATAGGGGAAAAACTATGGCCAGTGCGCCCCCTCTGAAGCCCACTGATATTTATTCTCCCCACAACAAGTGATAAATGGCTCTTATGATAGCTTGATAGCTACATATGAATTACCATAATTTGGCCTGTTCGTTGGGGGATTGAAGCACAATACACGCTAAAGTACGGACCGCTTACACTGTGATCTTTCACTTTGTATTTGTGGGGCATAACGGAGCTTAATGTGCCCAAAGTGCCCCCAAAAAATACGGTAAAATCATAGGGGTAGCACTAGGATTATTTTGTTTTCCCTGCACACAAAACCCTGCCCATAAAAATAAGGACACGCAGCTTCTTTGAGGGGGAAAAGGAAATGATGGGATGGCCGGGAGCCTAGAAATTATACAGGACACGCTTATTTCCAACAGCAGGCGATAGTTTTTTTTGCACAGGTCCGTGCCACCATGCCTGTGTGAACATACCCTTAGGGAGACGCCGTTTTTTTTTTGGGAGAAATACTTTTCACCGGTACTCCAAGCACGGGGAGGTAGGAGGGGGGGGGGTTCCATTCACCTCCACTATCGGCCCGCGAAGAATGACCTTTTGCATCTCCCCCCCAGTGTACAAAATTGTGATTTTACGCTGGGGAGACAGAATAATTCATAGTTCCCTATGAACTAGAATTAGCGTAATTGGGGCACATGCGGGTGTACTGAGCACAAATCACCAAAAATTGTCCGCATTTACACCGTGTGAAAAAAACCCTTGTCTGGCTGCACAACACTGACAAATGACAGGTATAGAAAAATTATACTCAAATATAATTCATCAGAAAACACAGTTCATGTGAAATTGTGGCTCACCTCCAGTTCTTCTGGCTTCACCGTGGTATGTCAATCCCATGTAAATACTCACGACGCCTGGCTCGGACGTACTGCACTCCACAGTAAGACTCACAGCTTTGAGAGAATCACCCGCTCATCGCTCATAGAGCTGACACCGGGCGGAAACCTTCAGTCCGGCGCTGGGTTTTAAAGTGGTAAAAAATTTATTGAAAATTACATGTCACAAAACATACATTAGCAGACGGGGCACTAGTCCAACGCTTTTTGGGGCAACTTCTGCCCTTGTGGATTTTTATTATAAAAATCCCCCCCCGGGATATAATCCCACCACCCCCCCTGTATATAACCCCCACCCCCACCCTTAATAATCCCACACCCCCGTATAAACCCACAACCCCTTATAAAACCCCACACACACCCCTGTATAAACCCCCACCCCCCCGTGTATAAAACCCCCACACCCCCTGATATAATCCCCACACCCCCCCTTAAATAATCCCACAACACCCCCTGTAATAATCCCACACCACCCCCTGTATATAATCCCACACACACCCCTGTTAAATCCCCACACCCCCCCTGTATAAAAACCCACACCCCCCCAGGAAAAAAACCCACACCCCCCTTATTAAATCCCACACCCTCCTTAATAATCCCACACACCTCCTGTATACCCCCACACACACCACCTGTATACCCTACACACCCCCTGTATACCCTACACACCTCCTATATACCTCACACACCTCAGTTGCATCCAGTTTCAACTGGTGAAGCGAGGTAGACCCGAGAAACCTCTTTGCTGTTCTGCTTTTAATTTGGACTTTAAAAGAACATATTAATTGGCTAGTGCCAATTTCTCTCCCTTATTTATTTTATTCAACCCATCGCCTAGCGATCACCAATTTTCACTGATTTTCCTTTTTGCCTAGGGTGGGGATGAAAGCACAGTGTTTACCCAAATCTTGTACATGGGGGCAGTATTTAATTAATTCTTGTACATAGGACATATTATAGAGTTTTTCCCTTGTACATAGGGAAAGAAAATAGAAAAGTTATATTCTTGTACATAGGTGGCAGTTTTAATAGTAGTTAATTTTTGTACAAGTGGCAGTATTATAGTAGTTTAATTCTTGTAAAAGGGGAGCATTTTTACAGTAGTTATTTTTCTTGTAATGGACATATTATAGTAGTTATATTCTTGTACTGGGGGGCATATTATACAGTTATATTCTTGTACATGGGGACAGTATTAATATTTTATATTCTTGTACATAGGGGCATATTATAGTATTTTAATCCTTGTACATGGGGGGAAGTATTAAAAAGTTATATTTTTGTACATGGGGCGTTTTATAGTAATTAATTCTTGTACAAAGGGGGCAGTTTTATAGCATTTTATTTTCTTGACATAGGAGCATATTATATAGTTATTTTTCTTTTACATAGGGGGCTATTATAGTATTAATTTTGTACAGGGGGGCAGTATTTATAGTTAATTTTCTTTCCCTAGGATCAGTATTATAGAGATATTGTGACAGGTGTCTGGACTGGTCCGGGGGGAGTATATTCTGCCCAAAACCTTATTGCCAGGTACAAGAAACCCCAAAAGAGAAGAGTCGAGATCTAAAAGTCCTATTTTTGGTTTTAGAAAACCCCATTTGCAAGGCTGGTTTGTTTGGAGTGGGGATAAAAGGGTGGCCCCACTCCCCCGGGCAGTCCGGGTCTTGGCCCTGATTGGGTTTAGGTGGTCTGCTCAATAAGGCCAGATTTGCAGACACACACTCTCCAGCCGGGGTCAGGTTAACCAAAAAAACCCTTGGGAGCCCCCTACTTGGGGTACATATACTGTTGTGTTTGGTGACTGGTTTTTGACCGGGACTGGTTTTGAGAGGAATACCTGATGTTTAGTTAAGCCCGACAGGCATAGGATTTTTTTTGTTGTTTTTTTTTATGTACCCCCCGCTAAAAAATAAAAAATGGCTGGGTCATTTTAAACAAACTTTCCCTTTTTGAATTTTACTTTTGTGCCCCGAGCTGGTCCGTCTACCCCAAAATACCAACCCCCCACCGCATATTATAGTATTATATTCTTGTACATACGGGCACAATTATAGTAGTTTATATTCTTTTACAAGGGGGGAGTATTATGTATTATATTCTTGTAAAAAGGGGGCAGTAATAGTAGTTATATTCTTGTACATAGGGAGCAGATTTTAGTATTATATTCTTGTATATAGGAGCAGTATTATAGTAGTTAAATTTTTTGTCATTTGGGGGGGGGTATTTAGTAGTTATATTCTTGTACAGTGGGCATATTATAGTATTAATTTCTTGCATAAAGGGCATATTATAGTAGTTTTATTCTTTACATGGGGGAGAAATATAAGTTAAATTTTTTACAGGGGGCGATTATAGAATTTTTATTCTTTTACATGTGGGCAGTATTATAAGTTATATTCTTGTACAAAAGGGGGGTATTAAGTAGTTATATTCTTTTACTAGGGGGGAGTATTATGGTAGTTATATTCTTTACTAGGGGGCAGTATTATAGTAGTTATATTCTTGTACATGTGGGGAGATTTTAGTAGTTATTTTTTGTACATAAAGGGCAGTAATAGTAATTATATTCTTGTACGTAGGGGGGAGTATATGGTAGTTATATTTTTTGTACGTAGGGGGGGAGATTAGGTAGTTTTATTTTTGTACGAGGGGGGATATTATATTTTTATATTCTTGTACATAGGGGGCAGTATTATAGTAGTTATATTCTTGTACATAGGAGGCAGTTGTAAGCAGTTGTCATATCCTTTTAAGTTTGTTATTCCCATCTTTCCCCGACTCTTCATGCTTATATCAGCTGTAAAAGTTTTCGTGTGGAGCAGTCACCTGCTGTAAGATCTGTGCATGAGCTCCCAGCTTTCTGAGACCTTCTCTTCTTCTCTTCTTCTGTGTTTTTTTTGTTTCATTCTATGGAGAAAAACAAAATCGCCCCGTTTTTTTCTTTCCTACAAAGTTCATTTATTTTTTCGACGTTAATTAAACTTAATATAAATGCGGGAGCCAGGAAATTCATTAAGCAGGACCGGATGACAGAGAACAGGGAATTTTAAAGGTCTTTTTTTTTCCGTAAGGAATGCAAAGGGGACGCGGGTTCTTTTGTTCACCTCACGTAAGGCCCCGAGTGGAGCAGAACGCGGCCCAAGGAACCCGTGTGATGGGAATCGCTCCCCTGCAATGTAATGCCCGTCCCTCCCTCGCCTCCTCTTCTGAAGATGAAGATAGGAAGTAACAATGATCCCCATGGACGGTGGAGCCACGTTTCATCCTGATGAAGAGGATGCGGGTCCAGAACATGAGCGGGATCAATGCCGCTGCCTACTCCATCCGAATAATACGCAAAAACCACAAATCTCCCCAGGGCGGCGCAGCCTTGTACCCTCTGGGGACGGCTGAATAGACGCTTCGCTATATAATACAATATACTGTGTCCTCTAATCAGCTGTAACATTAAAACCACCTTCAAAATTTTTGAAAGTTTCCCCGCTGCTCTACCATTTTGGCCGGACTCCACAAGACTTCTGAAGAGTCCTGCGCTTCCCACAAATCCTTTTTCTACTATAGATTTGTTTATTTACTTTTTTTTTTGTATTTATTTTTTTCTATCCTAAAGTTTAATGAAGCCTCCATAGGGTTTAAATCATATTTTAAGGGATGTTCACACCTTCTTTTCTGGGACCCCGTAATTCGCGCAGACACGTGAATTTCGGCTGGGTACGTCCCAGTCATTACAGTTACCACATTCCATAGAGAACTATGGGTTTCCCTCCCCCTCCCCGCTCGGGCAATACACTCGGGGGGGGGT
>JAODAL010059655.1:0-21353 GCA_025379985.1 Phyllomedusa bahiana
TTCAGATAAGGGGTTTTCTTAACCATGAAGTCCTCCCCATTCGGGGAATTTTTATGGCAGACCCATTGGTCACCCAAAAAACCCACCCCGAATGTATCTTGCATTTAGAAGCGTTTTTTCCTTAAAGGGGAAAGTATCATTCTTTAAATTGGCCCGATTCTTTCTGCTCTCCCGTTCTTTAAATCTTGAAATTCAGGGGCGTTTCTTTTCCCCCCCCAGTGGGGGGACACATCCCCCCTTTTACTGTTCCCCTTTCTGGGCTCCGAGGGGCCCCCCCAACCCCCCCCCCCCTTGAGGGCCACATTTTTCTGTGTCTCTCCCATGCAGTTGCTGTAATACATACCACAAGGGCTACATTCCAACTAGGGGGAGCAAGGGTCTACTCTTCACAGTGGAGGTTTTTTTTAACCAAATGGAATTTCAGCTTTCTTTTGAACAGCACCCCATTTCCCCTTTTATGAGGAGGGTTAGGCATGGGAACCCAAAATGTGTTGTTTTTTTGATTGTAGAATCTGCTTTCCGTGTGGGTTTTGCCCAAAGGTTTTGAAGGGGAAATGCTAAAGGCCCCTAACTCGGGGTCAGAGGGGGGGAAATTGGCCAAAACCCAAATTTTGTGTTTTCCCGATTTTACAAAAACGCGCGTGTTTTGTTTTTTCGGTGTTTCAGAGTGAAAATGTGAAAAGTTCCCCTTTTCTTTTTGGGAAAGGCCGGAATTTCAAGCTCATGAATACGACCGGGGCTGAACTAGTGTAAATTTAGCTCTCGCTAGTGAAAAAGACAAAGGAAGGGAGGGGTCCCAAATCAATTTGGGTATCAGTTTAAAAAGAAAAAGAAGATAAGGAAAAAACGTGAAAACAAAACAAAACTTTGCTTTAAAGACATCTAATTGCAAATTTACTTGTTTTTTCGTCCCTTATTCTGAATACCCTTTAATGAAAAAGATAAAAAACCCCTTTTAAAAGGTCTGTAATTAAATGCATTTCAAAAATTTTTCCCCCAGGGTCCACCATGGAAAATGCAGTTTGCAAAGTCTGAAGGGGGCCTAGTACCCCGGGAGGGGGATTTTACTCTTTTTGATGAGAAATCCCTGCAGAGCCCACTTTATAGGATAAGGGTAGAAAAAGATAATAGATTTGGAAAAAGGATGGGGAAAAAACCATAAGCTTACACCAGTGGGAAACTACTTACTTTTTTCCCAAATTTAAAAAAGGGGTTCTTCCTTTGCTTTCTCCCCTCACCCTAAAAGAAAAAAACAAGTTTTTTCAAATTTCAGAGAAAAGTAACAAGGGTGCTGTAGTGTTTGGATTTGGGTTTTTAGGCTTTTATGACCAACTTTTCCTATTTAAAAAAAAACTCAAAAAAAAAAAATAAATTCTTGTCACCTGTATCTAAAAAATAGCAAAAAAAAATTTTCCCCCTTTAAAATGGGAGCATCCTAAAACATTTCCCGCAAGTTTTTAGCACCTGCTTTCCTTTTAAAATGTTCTTTTTTACGGTTTTGGTAAATGTGCCAAAAATGGTTTTCCCTAAAAAAGGGATTGGAGTATTTAAAAACAAAAAATGTTTTTTACCACCCCCTTTAAAAATTTAAATGACTGCAATAATTTGGGAAAAGCCCAAAACGGGGGAACAAACCCCCTTTTTATGGGAAAATTATGTTTACAAAAGATACGGGGCCGGGGATGCCTAAAGTTTTCTTCTGTCCAGTTGTTTGTTTTTAGGGAAAATGAAATCAAAAAAAAGGGGGGGGGGACTACAAGCAAAAAGCTGTTCCCCCTTGTTTTTTTCCCTTTGTGTGTATTCTGGATCCCAAAAAAAAACACAGGGTTTGGGCTAGTATGTTTTCTTTTGCTTTTTGTTTTTTTGCCTATGTTCCTCAGTTTTGGAATTGAAAAAGGGGGAAAAAAAAAAACCTGCTACAGAATTTACAGGAAAATGAGACCAGCGCTGGGAAACCCGCATTGGGCCCGACACTAGGTTGTTCCCGTCCCCCAGCAAGGGGGGGCGTGACAGGTTTTCTTTAAGGAGAACTCAATTGTGAGCAAAAAAATGTCTAAAAAGGGAAAAAAAATGCAATAAAATAATTAAAAATTTTACTTTTTCCATACCTTGTTTACTTTGGGAAATTTTGGGGATATGCCCAAAATACCCCTTTAAAATGGTTTCAGAAAATGAAAAGGAAAAAAAACTGTTTCAGGCCGCCCTGGCCCAATTTTCAGTATTTAAATTTTGGGGGACAATCTTAAACCCCTGGGAATAAACATAAAGGGCAATTGGGGAAAGGGCCAAAACAGCAAAGGGTTTTATCGGGATTTTCCGTTCTTTTTTTATCTTCATCTTGTTATCAGATTTTTAATCCCATTAGATCCCCTTTTTTTTTTAAAAAGGGAAAGTGTCATCCCAAAAAGGGCTTATTTCTTAAAATACATTTGTTTTGTTCAACCATTTTTTAAGGGAATTTTTTTTTTATTTATATTTTTTTTAATTTTCCTTTTCCCCTTTCAAAATTTTTTTAATAAATTTCTTAAATCCTGCAGTTTTCACTTTGGCCACCCCCCAAGGCCCCAATAATAAATTTTAAAAATTCCTTTTTCCCGTTGAGAAAGTTTCTTTTAGTTTTTTTGCTAAATTTTCAGCACAAAGGGGGGTCAAAATTAAAGGAGACCCAGTTTTGAAAATTTGATAAAAAAGGATCCATCAGTCACAAGAGGAGTTTTCAAATTCCCTTTCACCTCCCTGCACCCCTGATGTCTTCCCAAAGGGCCAAAATCATGGAAAATAGAAAACTCTCCTATAAAAAAGTGGAAAAGGGACTGAGTTTAGTTTCTTAAGACTCCTATGTGCATGAAGTACTGGAAAGAAACTCTCCGACTACTGTTTTAAAAACAGGGGCCCAAAAAAGGCCCCCCGGGGGCCAAAGGAAAACGGCCCAAAAATTTTTTAAAAAATATTGAAAAGGATATGAAAAAGTAAAAAAAAAAAAAAAAAAAAATTCCCCCAAAAAAATTTTTTGTTTAAAATAAAAATTTGGAATTAAAAAAATTACTCAATTTTTTTGATGGACATTTCCTTTTAAAATTGAAAAAATGCATTTTAAACCCAAAAATTTTTAAAGGGGTTATGGGGCTATTTCAAAAGGCATTTATAAAACCTGGAAGAACCCCCAATTTAAATTTTAAAAGGGCCCCAAGCTGTTGCACCCCAACTGGGAAAAATTACCCTAAGGCCTACCAAGCAACCCAATTAAAAAAAACAAAAAACACTTAGTAAATGAAAACCCCATGCTTGATATATGTAAATAAAAGAGTTTTTTAGGAGGGTTGAGCAATGTGAATCCCAAAACCCGTTTTTAAAATCCCGTCAGCTTTTAATAGCTTTAATTTTAGGAAAAAAATTGAACATGCAGCTCAAAATCAAAGTAATTTTAATACACTGGGTGAACATTAGATGAAAGTCCCTTTAGGGGGGTTTTTTTTTGAAAATTTGGTTTACGTTTCATTAGAAATAATTAAAAAAGAACACGACGCTAGTTTGGGGTTTTCCCCCTTGCCCAAAAATTTTACTTCCCCCCCTCCCGAAGGCCCTCAAAAGAAAAAAAAAAAGTCCCATTTCCCCAATTTTTACCAAATCAGGAATTTGTTTTAAAAGGCTCGGGGCCCGAAAACCTTCTGGATACCAGCAGTTTTTGCCCCGATAACAAAAGGAAAACAATTTCTATGGGACATTTGGTTTTCCTCTTTGGCCCAAAATTTAAAAAATTTTTGACAAGGAACCGGTAGTTGCCTTTTTAGAACATGGTTTTTGTTTTGTAACCAAAGAAAAAAAACAGTTTTTAAAATCTGAGAATTTTGTTTCATTATTCATGGGAAAATTTTCCCAAAAACCCAAAGCTTTTTACTGACTTAATTTTTAAAAAGACGGGAACCCAGCTTTGGCCAAAAAGGGGGCAACCGTTTTCATTTTTCCCCTTTTTTTGGACAATTTTCTTTTTGAAAAAGTTGGAAATGGTTAAAAGTGCTGAAAAAAAAATTCTTAAGACGGGTCCTTTTTCAGTTTTTTGTGACGCCTTTTAAAAAAAAGTCCCAAATAGGGATTAATAAATTTTTAAAATGCAATCCTTGAACACTGAAAAAGAGCAAAAAATGTTTGGGGAGGGGTTTAAAAAACCCCTTCTAATTTTTTTCTTTTAAATATGCGGTTTTTAGCTTTTAAAAAGTAATTTTGATTTATTTATCTGTTTTATTTTGTCAGGATTTTTTTTAGGGCTAACCCGCTTTAGTTGGGCTTAAAAAGGGGGTTTTCTCACTACAAGGATTGCTTTTTATGGGTTAAAAAATCTTTTCCAAAAAAAAAGTCAATTTTCAATATGTGTTCCCATTATTTTTGTATCCTACCCCTATTTTGATATCCCCCTTTTAGAAGGGACCAAACCCGCTCAAGGGTCGCTATAGGTTTTTAGAAACCCGTTTTAGCTCTTCCCCGTAGGTGCCAAACACTAAAAAGGGTAAAAAAACTTATTTTGGGTTTTATAATTTGAATGTGGGTTTCCCCCCCCTTTGGGCGTTTGGGAAAGGGTTTTTAATTTTTGGTGCAAATGTGCGGGGCACAAAAAACTGGGCCTTTTAACTTTCGGGGGTGAAAAACCGGCCCGTTGCATTTCGCAGGCTTCCCCCGTATTGGCCCCGGGATCGGGGGCTTAAATTTTCCCAGCCCATTTTAAACCCTAGGGTTTTTGTGGTCAATTTGCGAATGGATTTTTTATAATTGTTTGGGGGGAAACCCCCCTATTTTTCACCCATTTTGGTTTCCCCCACGATTCGAATTTTTGGGGTGCTACTTCCATGGCAGCCAGAACCAAAACCCGGGAACATTCCCTTTTCCCGTCTGCTAAACACAAAAAGCCTGCTAAAGGGCCCTGCCCGTTTTACCCGGGGTTTAAAACAAAAATTTACTTTTTTTAAATTAATTCATAAACAAGAAAAAAGGTTTTTAAAGTTTTTGCTTTTTTTATTAGAAAAATGGGTCAAGAGATTTTTTGAATTTCCCCCAAGCAGGACTTAGAAAAAACAAGGAAAAAAAAGAAAAAACAATTTTTTTTAAAAATTTTTATTTTTTTTTTAAAAAAAAAAAAAAAAAAACACAAAACCCCCCGTTTTAAAATCTTTTTAGAGCCTTAACCCTTAAAAATTTTTAAATTTTGGCCCGTTTACAAATTTTCACTGTTTTTTTTTTCATTTCAGAAAAAAAAAACTTAATTTGGGGTTGGGCCAAAGATTTTTTAAAAGGGAAAAGGGGGCCCCCCTGGTGTTCCCAAAAGGGCCCCCTGAAAATAAATTTGGGTTTAAAAGGAATTTTGGTTTCTTCATGCTGTCCGCCCCCTTTTAAAAGGGAAGAAAATTTTGGCCCGCTTGCTTTTTTTCCCCCAAATTTTTCTTTCCCTGTAATTTTAGCAGAATTTTAACTAAGGGCTTCCTAATGAGTCCTTTTGGGGCAGAAGGGTTTAACAGGAACTTTTTTTCTTAGAAAACATTTAACATACCCCGTTTTGTTAATTTTCCCCTTTTTTTTTCCACCTAAAATGGGAGGTGCCCTGATTTTTTGTGGTTGGGTTAAAAAAAAATATGGTAGTTTTTCCCTCTCTGGGACCTTTTGTTTTATCCTTTTTAGAACAAAACCCCAAAAGGGACCCTGAGATTTTTGGGAGCCAAAGCCCGAAAGGGGCCCCCTGCCCGAAAGCCCCCAAAAAACCCCCCGCCTTCCCTACCCGCAAATTGTTTTTTTTCGGAAGGGAAAGAAAAAGACCCTTTTACCTTTTAGGGAAAGCCCCCCGGGGAAAGGGTTTTATCCCAATCCCAAAAAGCCCTAGATACACCCTTTCCTTTGGGTGCACGGGAAATTCAACCCCTCTGATTGGAACCCCCTTAACAAACCTTTCATTCCGGCCCTCCTTTCCTTTTGAATTCCTGTCCCTGAACCGGTGGGGAAACTAAAGATTGAGCGCAAGGCCCTTCCTTTTAAAAACACGCACAGCACCCCCAGACCTGCAAACGGGGCCCCTCACCCGCCGGGCCCTCAAACATGCCAGCAAACCCGAAGACCAAACGCAAAAAAAAGGATTTCCATTCAGGGCAGAAGTAAACCCCGTCACCGCTTTCCCCCGTGGGTCCTGCCCGTTTTAGTGGCCCTCCATCCTTTATTTTTCAGCCTCTTTGGGGTTTGGGGGTTGAAAAAAAAGCAGCATTCCCCACTTTTTTCCCCCAAGACATTGGTATCCTATTGCTGGGGGGCCCCCGAACCCTGGGAAACAGCCCCAGGCCAAAACCTTTTCCCCGGCCCAAAAAAGCTCTAAACCCATGGGACCCGGGTTTTGCCACCCCCCTCTTTTGAATTGGAACCCTTTTGGGAGGGGGGCTCTATTTTGGCGGGGGGCAAAAATTTTTTTTTTCCCCCCTTTCACCACACGCCCGCCCCCTTTTTTACAGATCTTTATCCCCTGGGCTTTACCCCTTTTTGAAAAAAAAACAAACTAACCCCCACTAAATATGGGTTTGAAAAACCCTGTTTTGGGGAGGAGGGGGGAGTAGGTTTTAAGAAAAAAGAGTTTTTAAACCCAAAAGGCCCCCCCAATTTGGAATTTTCAGAGAAAGGGTCACGACAAAAACCCGCGAAAATACCTTGGGTTTAAAATTAAAAACCCCAACTATTCCTCACAAAGTTCTATGGTTTAGGGGACCCCTCAAATTTAAAATTAGGAACAAAACCCCGGGGAATAAAAAGTGTTTAAAAGGTTTTTGAAGCCAGGGGGAATAAAATTACAAACCCGTTTCCCGGCTAATTTTATTCCCCAAACAGATTTTGGGGGAAGGGTTTTTCAAAAATTCAAATTAGATTTAGGCGCTTAAAGGGGCCCGCGCCCCCCAAGGGAACCTTTACCTCTACCCAGGACATTTTTCTGTTGCCTTTTACGAAAAAAAAAACACCCGTTAAGGGAAGGGATAATGGAAGAAAGCTTGAAAGCTTTGCCACCCCCGGACTTTCCCAAAGGGGTCCTCAATCTAAAATTTTTTCCAGATCCTTTTTTCGAGGCACAATGGGGGAGAAACGGGGAGGAACACGCCAAATTAACCCTTTCTCCCCCCCCCCCCCCCCCCCCCACCCACCCCAAAAAACCCCCCCCCCCCCCCCCCCCCCCTCTTGGGGTTTTTGTGCTCGGGCCGTGGCTGGGACAAAAATAAAAATTTTTTCGATTTGCTGAAAATCGTTGGGGTGCTTTAGGTGGGGATCAATCCCCTTTTTAGGGGGATTTTCCAAAAAAAAAAAATAAACCCCCATCCCCCAAGATAAAGGGTTTTATTATTCCCCAAAGTTTGCCAAACCTTTTTCTTTTCTCTTTTAGGAAACAAATTTTCTATTCCCCCGCCGTTGGGAAAAAGGTTTTTGTTTTTGCAAAGGTTTCCACTTCAAAGGGGCCCATCCTTAAAATTAAAAGTTTTTGGGCCACACCCAGATCAGAGGGCCCCTTCCCCAACCAAATACATTGGGAAAAATGGCAAATTTTTTTAGGTTTTGGGCCCCTTCCCTCTTCCAACTGGGGTTTTGGTTTTTGGAAAGCAGTAGTATCTTTAAATCAACAGTTTTCACCTTATAAAGAAAACTTGTATAAAAATATTTGCTTTTCCTTTGGTACCAAAATGCCCGATGATTTACACAAAAGGGATAAATTGAAAACCCTTCCTCCAACCTAAAAAGGTTTGGGGGTTTTTTGGAAATTTTGTTAAAGGGGTTTCCCTTTCCCAAAAGTTTTTTGGTTTTGGTAAATTCATCCCTTTGGGCCCGTTGTTCTCAATTTTCAACAACCCCTTTTTTGGTTTTAAAGGGGTTTTTGGGGGCTTTTTGTTTTGAAATCTTGGGGGGTAAACAATTTTCCCTTATTTCCCCTTTTAAAATACTGCTTAACGGGCCAATTAAAATTAACCCCTTAAAGGGGAAAGGCCCGGGGTTTCCTTTCCTAATTTTTTGCCTTTAGGGAAAAATTGGCTTTTTAAAGTCCTGGGCCCCATGAATTTCTAGGGGCCCTTATTTTTAAAAGGAATAGGGGCCATTTTTTCCCGGACGGAAAAAACCTTTACTGCTTTAATTTTCTTTATTTTTTTTGATTTTTAATTTAACCCCCCTTTCCCCCCCCTCCCCAAACCCCCCGGGGGCCCCTTTTTTCCCTTTTTTTTGTACCTAAGTTTTTTTCTTAATACTTTTTTAGTAAAATTTTTTGTTTTTTGAAATATGTATCATTTTTTTTTTTCCTCCCTTTTAAAAAAAGTTCCCATGCTTCTTGTTTTTCAAGTTTTTTGGATTTTGGATATCTCTAATTTTTGGGAAGGTGGGATCTTTTAATTTTTTTTTACTTTTCCCGGCTTTGTTGTTAAGTTTTTTGATCTTTGGGTTTAAATTAAAAAAAAAAAAAAACTAAAAAAAGAAAAAAAAAAACCCTTTACCTCTCTTTTCCTTTCAAAACAAGAGTTGGTGTGGATGCAAGGCAACGCTCTGTTTTTTCAAACCAAAGGGAATTTACGGTTTTTTTAGCGTTTTTGCGTTTTTTTTGGCAAAATAAACATTTTTAATTTTAACCAAATTTAACCTAATTTGGTTTCAGTGCCAAAGCGCGGGGGTTTGTTCCAAATCAAATTTGAAAAAAACTTTATTGGGGTTTTAATCAGAAGAAAAAGAATAACCAGGCCGTTTCCACAAACACCATTCGCGCCCGAGGGGGAAATTTTTGGGCGGGTTTTAAAGGGCTGGTTTCCAAATTTCCCCGGTTTGGGGATTTACACATAGCCTTTAAAAATAGGCCATTTAAAAAACCCGAGTAGACGGGAAAATTAAATTTAATTTTTTTGTAGTATTTTTTTTAAATTTCAGTTTTTTTTAAAAAAAATAAAAGAATTTTTTACCGCTTCTGGAGGGCATGTGAGATCCTTAAGTGGGAACAGATGCAAAAAAATTTTCCCCCCAAAAGTTTGGTTTCCCTTTGGGCCAAAGGGAAATTGTGGGAATGCTTTTAACTGTTGGCTACACAGAGAAAAAAGTGGATTTAACTTAAAAAAATTTTTTTAGGAGAGGGGCCCGAATCATTCTTTTAGAATTTTGATTCAATTTTCCCAATTTTTAGGGAAATTTTCTGGTTTTTGCTGGGAAATTTTCTTTGAAAACTCTGTGGTTCCAAAAATTTTTAAATTTTAACAAAAGGTTTGAAAAATTTTAGCAGCTGTAGGAAAATTAAGGGAAAAGTGGGAAAAATTTAAAAGTTAAAATGGCCCAAAAAAGGGCCAGAACCTTTAAAAAACATTTTTTAACTTTTTTTAAAAACATTTTGGGCACCTTTGTGGAAAAAAATTTTAAAAAGTTTGGGGAACCCCGTGGGGTAAATATAGGATGATTTTTGTTAAATTTCCCAAAATTTAAAAAAAAAACTTTGTCACCCAAATTTTTTCTTAAAGTTCTGGGGTTTAAAATAAGGGAGATGGGCAAAGATTTTAAATTTTTCTAATTTTGTAATCAAAAAAGTGCCAAAAATTTTTCAAAAGCATGCGCCAAATGATTCGTTTGGCACCCGGGTTTCCCCCTTTTTCCCTTTTTTTAATTTTAAAGTTTGGGCGAAAAAATTTTAAGGTTATTAAAAAATAATTTTCCCCAAAAAAGACAAATTTTAAAACCCCAATTTTTTTAAAGCAATTGTCGAAGCTGGACAAAACCGCTTTTTCAAAAACCAGGGTTCCCTCGCCCCGGGGTTAAACCCCGCCCTTTTTTTCCCATACAATTCCTTGACCCTTTACTATTTCTTGCTCATTCCCTTTCACCCAAAAAATTTAAAAGGGAATTTTGCCAAAACAAAAAATGACTTTTTTTTTGTTTAAAAAACCCAAGTTTTTATTTTTAAAACACATTTTTTAGAAAAATTTTTGGTTATTTTTTTTTAAAAATTTCCCCTTCAATTTCAATAATTTTTTTTTAAAATTTTTAAAACCAGCCCAATTTTCACTTTGGGTTTTTAGGCCTTATTAATTTGTTTTGACACTTCCGGGTTTTGTAGATTTGTGGAGAAAGATTTTAAGTAGCCCTGTTTTAAAGCAAAGGGGAGTGTTAAAAACTTAAAAAAGGAAAAATAAAAAATGTGTAAGTTTAAAAAAGGATTAAACCCGTCAAAAAAGGAAAAATAAACACAGCTCCTTCCCCTTCACCCTGACCTCTTCCAGGGGCACAGACCATGCCAACAAAAATTCCTTTTAAAAAGTAAATTTGGGAATTTCCCAAACAGGGTTTAAAAAGGGGTTTTTTCCACTACAGGATTGCTTTTTTATGTTAAAGAAACTTGCAAAAAACAATTCCCCTTTTTTAATATTTGGTTTCCCTTTAAACAGGGCCCCCTTTCCTATTTGAGATTTTCCCCCCCCTTGTATTTGGTTTCCCTTCAGCTCCTTTAGGTCCCCTATAGCTTTCGACCTGTTTTGAAACGTCCTGATTTGGCTGCCAGCCCTTTGGTTGCTTTTTGCTAAAACATGGCTTTTCTGCAGCCCATGTCGGAAGCCCAGTAAACCCCCTGAATTCAAAATTTAAACCCAAGGAAAAAACAGGACTGAAAAATATGATGAAATTTTTGTAGGGGGACAAAAACCCCCTTTTTAAAATTTGCCCCACAGTTTTTTTGGGTCAAAAATTTTTTAAATTTTTTTCTTTTCCCCCTTTTGTGGGTTAACTTTTTACATTTTAAATAAATTTTATGGTGGAATTTTAAAAATTTGTTTTTTACTCTTGTTCCCTTGTGGGCCCCTTAAATGTTTGAGAAATTTTAGTTCCCCCCAAAAAAAGAATTACTTCTTTTTGTTGAAAAAAATTTTTTAAGGTGGAATGATAAAATGAACCTGTTGCCAAAGCCCTTTTCATTTTTTAAAATAAAATAAAGCGTTAAGAATCAAAATGTTTTACTGAGGGAAAAAATAAGGGGGTTATAAACTTCTTTTTCTCCCGGTAAAGATTTTTAAAAAAAGGGCCCAAAATTTTTTAAAAAATTTTTGTTTTTTTATTTTTTTGTTTTAAAAATTTAAAATATTTCCCTTTTTTGTAGAGTAGGTTTTTAAAATTTTGGATGAAATGGTAAACATATTTCCAATTTTTTCTTTTTTAAAGGCCCGTGAAGGCAAGGAAAAGTTTTTCCCCCTTATTAAGTTTATCGAATTTAAAATTACCTCACAATAAAAAAACTTTAATAAAAGGGAAATTTTTGGTTTATTCCCTTTGATTTTAAATAAGTTTAAAAAAAAAAATTTAAAATTTTCATACTTTTTAATGTTTTTAAATTTTATTTTTTAACATTTTTTTCCCCTAAAGGGTTAAAATTCTGGGTTAAAAAAACTTGGGAAAAAGGAAAAATTTTATAAATTTAAAAAGGATGTTTTCACCCCAATTTCCACCTTTTAAAAACCCCTTTGGAGTTGAAGAATTTTTTTACAAAATAAAAAACCCCAAAATTTTTACCCAGAAAAAGGGCACCCCGGGTCTTGGGGCTGAACTCCTGCTTCAATTTTTTTTAGGGGGCCTTTTGGTTTTTGGGGACATCCCCAAGGCCAAAAGTGAAAATATGAAAATTCATCCGAAACCCAAAAAAGGGAACCAAAATTGGAAATTAACCCATTTGAGAAAAATAATTTTGGGTTTTAATGATTTTATGGGAAATAAAAATTTTTTTATTGGTTTTTTAAAATTTTAAAAAAATAAAAAATTTTTTATCCCCAAGATACTTTAACAATCAAAAAAGTTTTTTTTTTTCAGCAATTTTTGGGAAAAAAACCATCTAAAAAACAAAAATTTTGGGGAACTAATTTTTTTTTAAATTTTTAAAGGGTTCCTTTTTTAGTTCGGGTGTTTGGGGGAAACCAAATGCCTTTTGTTTTCTTGCTAAATGGAAGGGGTTCAAGGGGGTTGGGGAGGGGTTTAGGTTTTCCCAAAAGATGGGGGGGCCAGGTTGGGGTGGTGCCGCCCCCCAATAAAATTTAAAATTTAAAAGTTCCCCCATTTTTGGTTCCCAAGCCCCTATGGGGAAATAAAGGGGGCTTTTCCATTTGGGGACATTTTCCCGATTTTTTCACATTTGGGCCAAATTTGGAAAAATTTAAACCTTTTGCCTTGGTTTAGGGGTTATTTTTATTTTCTTTGTATGGGGATTTGACAAAATTTTTGTGGTTGGGCGATCTTTTAAAGGGGAAAAAATTTTTTAAGAATTTTTGAAATTTTTAAAAATACAAAACCCTTTTACGGATAAAAAAATTCTTTTAAAGGGCGTTTTTTTTGCACCCGCTTTTTAATTTTCCCCCTTCCTTTTTGGGAGTTTTTTCAATATTGGATTGGTTTTTTTAGGGGGGGTCTATTATGTTTTTAATTTAAATTTTAATTTTTTAAACTTTTTTAATGGAAAAAATAACGAGTTTTGGTTTTTTTATTTTTTTTTTATCACTGGCATGTCGGTATTAAAAAAGTAGTTTTTCCAACATTTTACTTTTACTGATTTTACATTTTTTTAAATTATTTGTTTTATAGTTTTATTTTTAAATTTTCGTTTTACTCGATCCCAAAAAAACAGGGGGGAAAAAATTTTGGGGAAAAAGGGAAAGCCCCCCGGACTCCCCTTCCAAAATTTTTTTTTTTGGGTTTTTGGAGCTGTTAGGGGTTAGTTTTTTAACATAGGGATTTTTATTAAATAAAAAAAAAGGGGGGGGGTCAAGGAATTTAAAAATCTGCTTTTTTTAAGTTTTTAATACAAATGAAAAAATAAAGTCTGGAAACCTGACCCTTTTTTTTGTTCAATTTTTTTAAAACCCTGCCTATTTCACAATTGGGTTTCATACTGGGGGGGAATTATTTTTAAAGGGGTTTTTTTTGGGCCCCCAAGTTTTTTAAATTTAAAGTGGAATTTTTTAAAAAAAAATTTTTCCCTTCCCTATCCTTTTTTAGAAAAAATTTTTTTAGTTTTTGTTTCTAGGGGAAAAACTTTTTTGGAAAAGTGACCATTTTTTTAAGTTCATCACTTTAGGGGTTAGAATGGGTGAGTGTTGTTTGGAGACCTTTCTCCAAATTTTTAATTTTCTCGGGATTATTTAAACCCCAAAAGGGGGTTATTCTTTTTTGTTTTTTGGGATTTTTTTTTGTTTTTGTCAAACCGTCAATTAAATCACAATTTGCCATAGGCAATATTAGACCCATTTCAGCCATCAGAGATTAGTATTTATATTTCTTTGTATAGTATTTGACAAACATAGTGCGATCTCTAGAGGGAAAAACTTATGCAGAAACCTTGAAATATTAAAATCAACAAAACCTGTGATCGAGCTAAACGTATTCCCAAAGTCGGCTTAGCACATTTTTTCTATTCTCTGGGAGTGCACAACTATCTGGATCCTGGTATTAGAGATCCTTTTATGTGTGAATTAATCCACCCAATATTATCTAATATGGAAAGTACACAATGATTTATAGGCATCACTGCTTTGGTATTTAATTAGCATTACCCACACCCCTCACCCCACTGTTTAAAACTAGCAATCACTCAGATATATCCGCTCCTCTAAATTCTCAAATGCAGATATATCACTGCTGTATCAACAACCAAAGCAGGAGGAAATTAGAAAGTTGAATAGAACACCAGACTCCCCTTCCAACAATTGGTTAATAACTTGAGTGTTTTTTAAGATCAGTAACATGGGGAATTTCATCCCAAAAAAACAAAAGAGCTGACTGGAGTTTTACATCACCTACTATTAGATTTCAATCACAATACAGCAATGATATGTCTGCATGCAATGACATATTAATAGTTACAGTTAAACCAGTGCTACTTTCCACATTGGATCATATTGGGTGAATTAAAGGGGTTTTGCCACCAAGAAAAATTTGACGTGGGAAAGCTTGAAACTAAATAATAAACTTTTTCCCATTCTCTTTTATTAAAAATCCTGCACCTTTTTTGTTCTAGCAGCTCCTTTATTTTCCCATTTTTACTTTCACTCCGGGGATACACCGGGCTGTGGCTCCTCAGTCCGGGTCGCACATGTCAAAAACACCTCCCTTTAGGCAGCTACTGAGTGTTCAAACCCCGGGTGCTGTCATTCTACCCCCCCGTCCTCTGTACTCCCTTTTAATTGTCAAACAGTCAAATAAATAAGAAGAGACCTCAATGAGGCCTGTGCATTGATAAAAAGAAATAAAATCCACAGGGTTTTGGGTTCCGCAGAATTTTTAACCGGGGCCCCTTGTGCCTGGGGCAAAAACTTTTCCTCTGAGTACAGTGTGCTACCATCCTTTTCATAAACACACCTTTCTTTTTCAGAGAGAGGAAAGGCCCGGGATGTCTCCGCTGGGTCACATGATAAGCAATTCAAAAAATCACACACACCCCCCTTTGAGCACACAAGTGAAAAGCTGGGGGTTGAAATGAGATCATGGCAAAAACCCCCTTAAAGGGGGTTTCCAGGACCCAAATTACTTTTCCTCCTTATCACACGGGTGAATGTAAACAAATCATGCTGAATTATGAAAACGCAGGGGTGAAGGGGGGGGGTGAGCAAGGAAATGAGGAAAAAGGGAGCGTCTCAAAACTTAATAAAAAAAATACATTGAACAGTGCAGACACAGAAAAGCCTCAAAAACGCACATTTTTCCCCGCCCCTTGAAGCCCTTCATTTTCCCCGTCATCAATAAGAAGTGTTTCACGCAAGCGGGCCTGTCAGCCCGGGGCGTGTCTAATAAGCTTTTATTTAACAAAGGGGGATTGAGAAATGCTTTGCCTCACAGGTTCATTTTTTTATAATCACATTTTTTTTAAAAGGGATTAAATACCCTTTTTGGAGGATCCCACGTCAACATTACATCGTGGCAAAACCCCTTTAATACATAAAAGGATCTCTAGACTTCCGGTTCCGGCGCGTGTATGAACGGAGGCTGAGGTGCGGAGCTCCGGCCCCGTTCCTCCGAAAAACCCGCATCCCCCGCAGTGACCGGCACGATTAACGGCACTTTTTAGTGCCAGAGACACCCCGCTCGTTCCGGTGCCCGGAGCGAGCATCCTGAGAGCAGAGGGGGAGCGGAGCGGGCGTATATCCTCCCGACACTACGGGACAGCATGGCGACCAAGATGGCGCCGGAGCAGCAGCGCGCCACTCGGAGCGGGCGCTCCATACAGTTATCGGCCCAGGAACCGTCCGTTTCAGAAGAGGAGGCAGAAGAGATGTCTTCCAGGCTGGGAGCTACCTGCAACGCCATGGCAGCTAAGGTAGCAGAACTACTGGCCCCCAGAATAACCGCAGCACTAGAGGCCACTGTGACGTCAACAGTGACAGCCTCAGTCACATCATCTATCTCTGCCACCCTATCCACTTTGCAGTCTGATGTGGACAAGCATACTATTACATTACTGAGTTGGGGAAAGACTGAGCTGTGTGGAATACGAAATAGAGGGAGCAAAAAGTAACATGCATAAGCTACTGAGAAAAAATGCTATGCTGCAGGATAAAGTAGAAGACCAGGAAAACAGGTCAAGAAGAAACAAAATCAGATTATGGGGCCCCCCTGAAACTGTAAAGCCTGGAGACTTACCTGAGCTGTGCTCTAAGGACATTCCTACTCTACTAGGCCTGGACAGACAGCTTAAGGTGGAAAGAGCACATAGGATTGGCCCGCCACGTCCGACATCAAGAGGAGGTGATAACACCAGGCCTAGACCAGTAATAGTTAAGTATCTGGACTTTGCAGAGAAGACTCTACTACTTCAAGCCTATAGAAAAACAGGCGGCAAAGCGCAATTGCAGGGGAACAGGCTGATGGTGTTTGCGGTCTACTCAGCGGAGGTGGCGAGAAAAAGGCGCCAATTCAGAGAGGTTTGCTCGTCCCTAGTTAAGAAGCAGCTACGTTTTATACTCCAGTATCCTGCGGTGTTAAAAATATTTGCCACAGATGGAAAACCAACCATATGCTCGACACCTGAAGAGGCGGAGAAATTCCTGGAAAAGATCCAGACGGGGAGAGATTCTGGACAGCAACAAGGGCAAGAAAGCCGCCTGTCACAGTATGCCAGAGGAGCTCAGTCCCCGTCCGCCAGCGTCTGGAACAGCTCAAGAAAAGCAGTCACGCCACGAGCCACAGAGAGAGGGGAGATTTCAAGACCACCTGAAGTGAAAAGATCTTGGACTGATCGGGACTGTCGGTAGATATGGGTATCCTGTTTTGCTTGATGGAGGATAGATGGGGAGATAGGGGGGAGGTAGCTTAAAGGGGAAACGGCAACTTGAGAAATGGGGGGGTTTTTGGGAAAAAATTAAAGGGTTTTAAGGTATATGTTTTTTTTGGCATTTTTTTTGTTATTGTTTTTTTTACTTTTTTGTTGGGGAAAAAATTTTAATTGGGGGGGATCTGTTTAATTTTCTGTCTTTAAAAGTAAAAAAGAAAAAATTTGGAGGCAGGGGGAAAAATAGGTGGGAGGAAATTTCCGGAAAGGGGGGTTTGAGGGTATTTATTAGGCTTTTTAAACCACATCATACAGGGGAAAAAAAAAAGGAAAAAAAAGTCAATTAAATTCAGGGGGGGGGGTTTTTTGTTTTTTTTTGGGGTTGGGGGACAGGTTTTTCGGGGTTTAAAGGGTTGGGGTAAAGTCAAGAACCTTTTTTCTTTCTTTGGTTTGTTTTTTTTGGGGGGTTTTTATCTAAAAAAAATATGAAAAATTTATTAAGTTGGTAAACGTTGGGGGGGGTTTAAAAACAAAATTTTTAAAAGGAGGGTTTTGGTTTGCGGGGAAGGCTTTTTTTAAAAGGGGCCCCAAAACCGGGCCAAAAAAGCTTTTTTACAAGAGACACATTTGGGAAGAATACTAAATTTTTTTCAAAAATGAAAGAAGATTTTGGGGTTTGGAGAAAAAAACAAAAAAGGAATCAGGAGGTTGGGGGAACTAAAAAATTTTTCAACAAAAATCCCAACAAAATTTGGAAAAAAAAACGCCCCCAAAAAAAAAATTTTTTTTGGACATAAAAAGGGGCAGTCAGGGGAAGGTAGGGTTTAATTTTTGGTTAAAAAAATGGGAAAACCCCCCCCCAGTAAGATTTAGTTTGAAAAAAATTTTTTTAAAACGCACCCAAACGGGAAAGGGAATAGGGGATTTTTTTTGGGTTTTTGGGTTTTTTTTTTGAAGTAAAAATTTTGGTTTTTGGAAGGTTTTGGAAAAAACCCCCAAAATTATAAATGGGGGGGTTTTATTTTAATTTTTTTTTTTGGGGGGAAACAAAACTGTAACTCAAGGGTGGGGAAAGCCGGGGGGGGGTTCCTTGCCCAGGAGCTATTTTGAAAATACTTTGGTTTTAAAGGGTTTGCTTGGGGGTTTTGTAAAACCCCCTGCAGAACAACAAAACAACCCCAATTTCTCACATCTCAGAAATCAGGGTTTCCCACGAATAGATTATTTGCTATTTTAACCAAGGGTTTATTGAAAAATTGTGAAAAAAGGAAGATAAAAAAGGGGGAAATATGATATTTTTCTGACCCCGCTCCAATTAAAATAGAATTAGGGGAAGAAGTATCCCAAAAAGGGCCCTTTAAACCAAAATGTGGAGATTCCCGATTTCACTGGGCACTCACCGGATTTTTAAAATTTTAAAAATATGGGGAAATGTTTGGGGTTTCCCCACTTACTTTTTGGGTTTCCCGCCAAAGTTCCTTGGGGAAAAACTTTTTAAAAGAAAAGAATTTTGGGCTTTTTTGCCCCCTTTAATTTAATTTTGATTTCCCGGGGGAACCCTAAAAAAAGGGAAACAAGTGGGAAACATGAAAAAAAGGAGGGCCTTTTTTAAAAAATCTTTCCCAAAGCGGGGGAAAGGATTAAAGTTCTATTTGGAGTTTAGGTAAAAAAACGGATTTTATATAAGTGGGGAATAAGTCGGGCAAATTGTTGGCCAATTTGGTGAGAGGGAAAAGAGGCACCTCTAATATTATGAGCTTAAAATATGAAAAGGGGGGGGGTAGCAAAAAACCCCAGGAAGGTGAACGAGATCTTTCAGGGGATATTATAAAAAGCTCAAAACACAACCAAAAAAAAACGAATTACGAAGGGTAAACATTTTTTGGAAGGTTAAAGTTGCCTAAATTTTCCAAACTAGACCCGGAAAAGGGTTTTAAAAGCGGGAAAATTTTCAGAGGAGGAAAAAGCAAAAGTCATAGGGGAAAAATCCCCCAAATACAAGACCCCCCGGCCCCCACGGGCTGCAGGGGACTTTTTCAAAAAATTGGAAGAATGACTCCGAAATTGGGAAAAAAGGGATTTGACGCATAACCAAAAACCCCGATGAAGCTCCCCTCGGGGGGGCAAAGGGGATTTATAAAAGTTTTACATAAGAAAGGGGAAAGATGCGCTAAAACCCGAATCATTCGCCCCAAATTTTTTAATTTAAACAGGACATAAAGATATTATCTAAAATGTGGGCTAATAGATTTTCGGAACTTTTAACCCAAGTTAGGGGGGGGGAACCCCAAAAATGGGCTTTGGGAAAAGGGGGATCGGGGGTGAAAAATATAAGATTACTTTTGACAGCCCAAAAAGCATGGGAAATTCTTACGAACCAAAAAAAAACAAAACCCCCTTTTTGGCGCTGAAAGCGAGGGAAATGCCTTTGATAATGTAAATTTGGGGAAAGGCTAAAATTTTTTGGGAATGGGATAGGAAGGGTTTTTAGAAGGTTGCTTAGATTTCAATTTTTCACTGCTTTTTATATAAATCCCCCGAAGGGAGAGTAAACAACTCTGGCTTTTTTGGCCGGAACCAATTTTTTTTACCGGAAAAGGGGAATAAACGGGGTTTTCCCCCTTTCACCACTCCCCGTTTAACCTGGCCCTTTGGGGCCCCGGGTTTTAAAACTTGCAAAGGGCAGGAAAATTTAGGGGAAAAAAGGGGGGGGAGCAAAGAAAATTAAAAAATTGGGTTTCTTTGGGGACACATGCTCCTCTTTCTGGAAGTCCAAAAACCAGGTAAAGGGAGGGAAAAAACCTTTTGGGAAAACTTTGGATCTTTTTCCCGGGGGATAAAAAAAACAAAGATTTAAAAGCCAGCTATTACTTTTGGGGAAAAAAGGATAGCAGGGAGTTGCAAATCTTTGGGGGGAAAGGTTTTGTCCCCCCTTTACCCGACAATTATTTTGGGGGGTTTAAAAAAAGGGAGTCGTCTTCACTAATCAAAAATTTAAATTTACCCCCCGTTAATTAAAAAAAATCGGGGGGGGAAATTGGGGAGTGGGGGGGGCTCCCCACCCTTTTACCAAAGGGGCGCTTCATTTGAAAAAATGGTCAGGGTTTTGCCAGAATTTTATACCCCCCTTTTAAAATTTTTAACCCGGCTTTTTTAAGCACAAAAATTAAAACAACTGGAAAAGGGGGTTTTTTTACCTTTTTTTTGGAGGGGTAAAAAAGGCCAGGAATCAATACAAAAGCTGACACTAGAGAGGGGAAACAGGGTGGGGGCCCAAAATTTCCAAATATTAGGTTTAAATTTTGGGGGCTTTATGGGCGCCATGTAAATGACGGCCCCACATGAAACAAGCTTCTTTTTCCAAAACCCAGGGGGAGAGACAGTTTGCGCATTTAGTGGGTTTTGGGGTTTGGCCCTTTCTGCAACCCCCGTTGGGGAAACAACCCGGGGTGGTAAAGAGCAACTTAGTGTTCAAAAGACACAATGGCGGGCTTGGGGCCCCGGTTAAAGGGAAATTTTTCAATAGACCCATGATGTCCCGATTTTTTGCCAAAAGTGGTCGTTAACCCCCAAAATTTGGCCCGGGGGGAGGGCAGTAAGCTCCTGGGGTTGCTGGGAAAAAGAAAGGGATAGGACCTTGGGGGATTTGTTTAAAGGGCCCGACAGGGAAAATTGGCCACGTTTGGGAAAAAATCCGATTAATTTTATGCTGGCGGAAAGGGCCCCAAGTTCCAATATTTTTCAAATTAAGATTTTTTTTAAATTCAAAACTGTCAGAACTTAAGCAATATTAAAAAACCCGGGCAGAATTTGAGGGGATACTGGAAATTAGGGAGGTCGAGGGGCGTTAATTTAAAAATATATAATAAAAATTAAAAGGAGGGGGGCGGGAAAAAGGCACTGGGATTAAGGTCTTTAGAAAATGGGGAAATAAAATGGGGGGAAACCCAAGACTTAGGGGATTTAAAATAGGTGAAAGGAATTTTGGGGTTGGGAAAAAAACCCAGACTGTCCGCGAGCAGTGAAGAGAAGATAAATTTAAAAATTTTTACACAAAGGGGGAAAAATATTTCATTTTTTAATCTGGGCCCCGTACAAATGGGGAATTTAGAATATCTGACGTGTTTTTCCAAAGTGTGGAATGGAAAGGCCCGGGTTTTCGCACGGGATGTGGGAAAAGGCCTTTTAAACCCCAGCTTCTGGAAAGAGGTTTTGGGGAAGGGGATAATTCACAGGTCTGGGGCCAAGACATCCCACTTACCCAAAAAGTTGTTTCTTTCTTTTAAACTTGGGCCCAAAGGGAAACCAGAGATGGGGGGGGAAATGTCATGTGTAAAGGGTTTAAGGGGGGCTCTCTGTAAATTTTAATAGCGAAAAAAAATTTTAATTGGGGAAACGGCAGAAAAAATCCGGGCCGACCTTGGGGGGAGGTGATAATTACTCTGAAGCAAAATTTTTTATGGAAAAACTTGATGCAGAACCGCGATAAGGATAAATTAACAGGGGAAGTTTTTTGGGGGAAAAGGAAAAAAAATTTTTGGTCGATTCATTTGAAGACCAGGAGATAAGGGATCTGTGGAGCCTTTTAGATACTCACTTACTATCTAGAGGGAAAGATTAGCCCGGTTTCTTTTGGAAGGTTGGGGGGGTGGACACATGAGAGGGGAAGGGGAAAGGGAAATTTCTTTTTTTCCATCACTGAGGGGTTTGGGGGGAAGTTTAGGGAGTTGGGGTTTTAAGTAATGTGGGGTTTGAAAAAATGAGAGGAATAGGGCATAGAAGGTAGGGGTAAGTTTCGAGGGGTTTTAAAACAACCCCAATTAATGGTTCATCTCTTGAATTGGAAATTTAAAAAAAGGTTAGAGAAGGATGTCTTTGCTTTATAAAAAACCCCGATTGTAAAGTGATTCCCTTTAAATTTTTTGCGACTAAATTGTTTTTTGGAAAAAATTTAAAAAAATTTTATTAAAAAAAAAAAAAAAAAAAAAAGGATCTCTAATACCCCGGGTCCAAAAAAGCTGGGGCCCCTTTTAGAGGGGGATTTAGAAGTGATACAAAAGCACTGACTTTGGGAATACATTTTGCC
>JAODAL010059656.1:0-21353 GCA_025379985.1 Phyllomedusa bahiana
AAATTTTCCCAAATTTCCCAAAATTTCCCCCCCCCCCAGTCATGTGATCTTATTTTTACACAGTCAAAAGTGTGAAAGGGGGGGCGGGGTGTTTTACTTTTTGGTTTTCGCTCTCATGCTCTCTCATACTGGTCACTGGAAGTTCAACATGGCTTCTCATAGCAAAGAACTGTCTGAGGATCTGAGGAAAAGAATTGTTGCTCTACATAGAGATGGCCGAGGCTATAAGAAGATGCCAATGCCCTGACACTGAGCTGCAACGTGGGGGCCAAGACCATACAGGGGTTTAACAGGACATGGTCAACCAAAGAAGTTGAGTGCAAATGCTCAGCGTCCAATCCAGTGATGAGCGCTGCCGGCATTACAGGGCTGGGGGTCAGCCTGCCAGTGCTCAGACCATATGCCGCACACTGCATAAAATTTGTCGGTATGTCTGTACTTCCAAAAGGAAGACTCTTCTAAAGATGATGCACAAGAAAGGCCGCAAAAAATTTGATGAAGACAAGCAGAGTAAGTACATGGATTACTGGACCATGTCCTGTGATCTGATGAGATGAAGAGAAACTTATTTGGTTCTGACTGTGCCAAGCGTGTGTGGCGGCAACCAGGTGAGGAGTACAAAAACAACTGTGTCTGCTTACGGTCAAGCATTGTGGAGGGAGTGTCATGGTTTGAGGCTGTTTGAGTGCTGCTGGCTGTGGAGAGTGTTCATTGAGGGAACCATGACTGCCAACATGTACTGTGACATCCTGAAGCAGAGCCTGACCCCCTCTCTACTGGGCTGCACTGTTTTACAAGCTGTGCACTGACTACTTTACATTTTATCAAACTGTTATATCTTCAGTGTTGTCCCATAAAAAGGTAGAATACAATATTTACAAAAATGTGAGGGGCGTACTCAATTTTGTGAGTAGTGTATTTGTATAGATAGATAGACATTGCAGTCGTTGTCCTGGGAGAAGAACTTGGCCCTTAAATGGCTTCATTTTCTTTTACAGTCTCTGTCCTGGGACGGGGTATCCACTATATTGTAGGTATATATATGTACAGAATAAAGGTGTATATAGAGTTTGATCTTGCTCTCGGTCTTCCTCGTCTTCAGGTTCCTCAGGTCCAGGACTCTCACAGCTAAAGACAATGGCCCTTTTCATCAATGACCCCCAAAGGATGGACAAGGGCGGAGACCTCAGGGCCCCCAGGATATTAGACCTCACCTGGAGTCATCTACTTGGTAATGGAGAGGTGGGAGTCTCACATGACTCGCTCTTCTCTCTATCAGTAACAGGTGAATGAGGGAAAGGTTTAGGGGTTCTTAGAATCTTGTAGTGATCAGTGTCTCCTCATACACAGGGTTTACACAGTAGTGAAGAAGTCGTCTGGGGAGTGTGTGGCCCCCGTGGTGTCAGGAGGAGGAGCAGACCCAGAGCCCCGAGCCTCCACCTCATTCACTGATACAGAAGATCCTAGACCTGACCACCAGGATCACTGAGCTTCTGACTGGAGAGGTGACTGGGAATGCTATGAATTATACATAACACATGGGATGATTGGTCTGGATGATGATGTGGTGAGGGGAATGCTGGGACATTATACTAAACACAGGGGATAAGGGTCTGGATGGTGAGAAGTAAGGGGAATGCTGGGACATTATATATAAAACAGGGGATGTTGGGTTTTGGAAGATGATGATTTTCCTTGGTTGTCAAAGGTTTTCCTGTAAGGTTTTTAGGGTGTTTGCTGTCTATGTCCCATGGGGGGTGGGAAAATACATAGACGGGGACACAGGGAAACTGTACCAGGAGGGCATATGGAGGATCACCGGCCGCTTACATCACAAGGGGGTTGAGGAAAAGGGGGGGGTAAGCCCCACAAAGAGTGTTGTCACCCAGAAACTAGTCTCTCTCTTCATCTTTTTCATACTAGAAAAATTTGGGGTTTTGGACATATATGTATTTAAAAACAGATTTACCGCGCTCATGTTTTTCTGGCAAATGTGTGCTCCCCACAGATGGGGGCCCGTAGGAGAAACCAGCAGAAAATGTCCCCCCCCTTCCTCGTAATTTCCCGGACGTCCAGAGGGAAATGTCCCCGGAATCAACCCGGGATAAAGGGGGCGAAAATCTTCCCCTAAATAAGACCCCCAAAGGGCAACCCGCACTTATTTTTATTGTTTGTCTCCTTAGGGGGGAAAAATTTTTTTGATATTAAGGGTTTTTTAAAGAAGCAGAAGCATGGACGGCCCCCCGGGAACCCAGGGAAGATGATCCCAAAAAACACAAACGTTACATGGGGGGGGCCCCTGCAAACCAAAAGATTGGCTTAAAGGTATTTGGGGTTTTTTTTTTCGTTTTCTTTTGCGCTGAAATTTTTCCCCTATTCACTCAGGGTGAAAGGGTCCATGAAACTAAAAATGGAGGGTGAAGAAAAAAAGGGTAGGAAAACGAAGAGCTGAAGGGTGATTTAAGTGAAGGGGGAATCCCCGAAGGGGTGACCCCAGGGGGGATTTGTAAAGAATTCAGAGTTTTTTCAGGGATCCTTTTTTTTTTGTACCCGGTGTGGGGGCCGAGGGGGGACTTCTCCCAAAGGGGTTAAGGCTCCCCGCCGGAATTTAGGTTTTGGTTTAGGTTTTGGGTTTTTTACCGCTGTGAGAACATCCCGCACGGGAACCCCCCCCCCCGGGATCGGGGGAAAACTTTGTAGATTAAAAATTTTGGGCCCTTTTCTTTTTTTAACTTTTTTAAAGTGGGCTCAGGAGGATCTGAAGCTGAGGCACGTTACGTGCACTGTACCCCCGAATATTTGTAATGACCACATCCTATCCTGTGTGTCAAGCCATATCCCCTTAACAAAAAGATCACTTAACTGAGTAACCGCTCTTGAAGAAAGCTTAATTTAGGGTTTTGTTGGCATCAACCATGTTTCCCTTGAACTGTTTGGAATAGCCATTTCCATCCTCCAGGAGAGCTGGAGATACCGTAAACTGTGCTTGAACCTAAATCATTACATCTACAACCAATATTTTCTTCGCCGCCATACCAGTGGTTATATAGTGATATAACGCAGTGTACACAGGCCTGCAGACTGTATATTACCTGCTATATGGTATGTGCCAGTGTAACACAGGCTCAGCAGATGTTTTAGTGACTACAGTGCAGTTACATCAAGTAACTCATAAGAGACTATCTTCTATGGACTGGAATATTTGCTTTTTCCCTTTTTCTTTCTCCATCCTGTCCCAGCCACCATGATGATATCTTCCCGGCCGACTTCTCATCCCTTTCAAAATTTAAGGACACGAAACATCTTAAATTCTATTTTTTTTATTTTTTTTTTAGCACTTCCCTACCTGAGGCCACCTCTTTACAAAAGCCACATAAGGTGATAGGTGGGGAAGTTATGGGGGGATAGGTGCAAGTAAAAACATTGAAGTATGATCGGTGGAGTGAGAGGACTATGGGGTATTAGGTGTAGAGGTTATAGATGATGGGGGGTTTGTAATTTCTGTTGGTACTGGGATGCATAACATAATGGTGGGGAAGGTGTAGAAGAGAAGAGTACACCTTACAATCTCTTTGGGGGTGGGGAGGATAGAGGACCATCCTCCTGGAGATTGTGCTGTGGCTGTAGACTGTACCCCCAGAATCATATTGCGCAGCTTGAACACCGTACCCTGCACCCCCAGATCATTGGATTATGTCAGACCAATGTTGGATTGATTTCTTTAATAAAATGGTTTAATAGGGCTGATGTCGGGGAGCGTTTATTTAAATAAAAGTTTTTTTGTGCAGTTTGTATCTGTTATTTATTTTTTTTATTTAATTCCAATGCTAGTAA
Organism: Phyllomedusa bahiana; assembly: GCA_025379985.1. Lineage (NCBI taxonomy): Eukaryota > Metazoa > Chordata > Amphibia > Anura > Hylidae > Phyllomedusa > Phyllomedusa bahiana. The sequence goes on from JAODAL010059656.1 coordinate 3,835, forward strand.
TGGTGGCATCTGACATTTTCATCTCCATTCCTACTGCTTGGGCTTGGTAGTAGCCAGCAGTGGTTTTTGTCCTCTCAAGGCTGACACTAACCCCGTGTCACTATTACCCAAGTACTCAGCACACCAGGGGTACTGGGAAGAGCTGGTAACTGACCCTCTAATGTAATGGTTAGCTTCTAGAGTGGCTGCGAGCTGGTATTTTTTAGAATGGTAAAGGGACCATAATCAATGGAACCTTTCCCATTCTAATAACATCTAGCCAAGAGGCTGACAGAGGTTGGCAGGTATGGAGAGGTGAGTAGAGGCGGGGCAGGTAGCTGTCGGTTTTTACCTTGGCTGGTTATGGAGGTATCTGACAGACACCTCTCCATTACTATCACTCGGGCTGTCACCAAACTCGAGTGATAGTAATGTTGAGGTGTCTGTCAGATACCTTCACTACTATCTCTTGAATTATATGGAAAAAAAACACACGCACAAATTGCTTAGGTACACCGAATAAACACTCCCTGATACCAGCCCTCCTTAACCATTTTATATGGAAAAAAATAGATTCAAGGTTGATCCGACATCGTCCACTGAATCCGAAGTTATTCCAAAAATGGAAACCTGCAGATAAACATTACACACGATTACATAAGGCTGTATAGACTATTCTTTATCCAGAAAAACTAGATGCCTACCTTTGGGAAGGAGCGACACCCTGCTTTCCTGGATGCTGAATAGGCAATTGCCAGAGTCTCTATCCTGTGGCCTGTCTCCTGCCCCCTGTGACCGCCAAAGACAGACCACAGAGGGCAAGAGCAAGGGACAGGAGACAAGAGGGCAACTTCTAACCCCTACCGCTGCTGGAAACAGACCGCAATCCTTACACACATTTACCCACCACACACGCACACACTCTCCACAAAAACACGCACACACTCTCCACAAACACACGCAAATACTCTCCACAAACACAACGCAAATACTCTCCACAAACACTCAACTGCAACACACACACACGCAAATACTCCACACACAAAAGTATTTCCCACCACGCACACACAAGTAGCCCCAAATACCCCACCAACACATGCACCCAAGTACCCCCCACACACATGCACAGATGTATCCCCCACACACACATGGTTAAACTCCCCTCCTCCCCCGGACCTCACCTGTCCTGGCTGCCGCCATCCTGGAGTCTCTACACACTGCACTGCTGGGAGAGGGGGCGGAGCGTCGTGGCTCCCAATAAAGCCCATCCCCTCATCCCAGCACTGCTCTGCGGTCCGAAGCTGTTTACCTATGTGGAAGCTATCATCACGCCGGTGACTTAAGGACAGCATCTATGCCGCTTCTCATGTAAAGAACCTCCGGCAGCTGTTCAGCTGAGGGAGATTTTGCTGATCCTTCCAATGGGTGGGAGAGGACCACCATCTGCGGGACAAAGCCGCCCAACCCGGGAGGCAAGTTTGACTTTACCCCATAGTCAGTTCTGGAGAAAAAAGGAAAATCCATTTCATCCTTAAGGTCAAGAATTTGTGAAGGTTTAAATTTAGAAGTGAGAGGAATGATTCCCTTCATAAAATGTTATGGCACTTATTTCATTGTTTCTGGGTGCTGAGTTGGGATCTGCTCTCAGTGGCCCACTTCATTAGGGCCACCCATTCCCTAAAACAGCCTGGAATTCTTAGTGATTTCGGATCCAACAAGGTCCTGAAACCTTTATAACGATTCTGATGGAAAACCACTCTCTGTCTATTCCTACCCCATCCTAAGATGGCTCTATAACATGGAGACCTGGTGACTGCAGCCCGTTAGGCCTTACAGACCTCATATCATCCTGTCCCATTTGAGTTCAGCTGGATGATGTCCCTTGTTTTGACTCAAGATGATCTGGTTATAAGCCATGATGTAGATGTCACTAACCAGATATGTCCATTGGATTAAATGCTGCCCAATTGGTATTGAACGGCCAGATGTGTGGGCAGAGGACAGACCTGATTGTCAGACAAGGTTGTGCATCTCAGAATCTTGTAGAAAAACTTCCAAATACAGTATGCCGAAAACTCGTTTAGTATTTTATGTCAAAACTTTTTAATACTTCAGTGTTGCCAAATGTCTGCAACTCTTCACATAAATATCACGTATAAAAAGATAGAGAAAGTCACCTTTTTTGCATTTCAATACAAGGCCAGCCCAGGATCCTCTCCAGCTCGGCTTAGCGAGCGATTGCACTCCGCGTGTGTCTTTTAATTGACTCTTCTTCTCCTCGCATTCCTTCCAGGGCTCCTCTCGCAGCCGTCACAGCTTAGCAAACACTGTAAGCATCCAAGCGTATAGTTTTGGTCCAACCCCCCCACTCATCACACCTGCTAACGTATTTGGGGGAATTGCCCGCCTTTTTGTCATTGCCATACCGGACAGCATCGAATCACATAATATACAAATTGACAATACACATGATTAAAAACAATGCGTAGGATAAATCTGGTCCTGCTTACACCAACCTATGTTTAACAACCATTATTTAATCCATATGATTAATCTTCTGTTTATCAGCACACATAGATATTAACTCCCACACACACCTGTGAGGCTAGGGGCGCGCTAACATGAACACTCCCACCTACACTCTACATCCATGCGTACCTCCTTTGGGAAAAAAGACTCAAACTATGTTTAATTCCAAAAAAACTTCTCCTTGTCATGTACACCGTTCTACTCAATATACGTCTGATTTTTTTTTGACCCCCCTCACCAAACTCCCAAACGTACCATCTAAGGTCACATTTACATTTATGCTTTTTTCATTCACATAAAAATGTATGTGTACCTAGATTGTGCTTTTGGCGAGCACGAGTAGGTCAACAAAAAATTCAGACCGATATGAGTAAACTGATACTGGATCAAATTTATTGAGACCACAGTAAGGATTTAAAGTAGATTGAGAAATACACACAGTGAAGTCCCCCCCATCATTATCTCCAGGAGACCCCGTTGTGTACCAACACAGACAGCAGCGAGACACGAGCTGCGAATACTCCATAATTCCCTGGTATGTTTCTTGGAGCCAACTGCGCATCGCTCTACAGCATGTTGGAATACGTCCCAAGAACCACACACCACACCTCTAGGGCCCCCCACAACATTGCTCCACTAGGGTCCCACGTTTTTAGTACTAGGAAAAGTCTATGTCCTGCTCCTTGGCCAACCAATTGTCCAGATTTTATATAAGCCCCCCTGACATTATCACATTGTCCATCTGCCCCATGATGAGATAAACAGTAAAACATATTGAGAGTGAACGGAGATCTGTATAAGTGAAATAGGATACATACATAAAATTGGGTGAGGACACCTTGTATATGAATAATGGCCTAGTGCCACCCTACAAAAACCTTCCCACTGCACACCAGCTTGTTACGACCAGGAATGGTTGAACATGATGTTTTAATTCCTAGTTTTTTCACCCTGACAGTTGCAAAGTCCACAACACGTATCAGATGAAGCAGAAAGTGATTTTATCAGTGAAATCAATCCTTTGCACCATCAGCAAGTTCAATTCCGATAGCTGCCAGGGAAGCAGAAACCTCTTTCCAAGGCTGATGTGACGGCATGGTTCTATTAGACGGGGTGGTACATCAGTCTCCTCCGAGCTACTATATACACAGAAGGATTATGGCAGAGGGCAGGTGACATCCGGCTGCTCCGGGCATTCATACCAGGTAGGTGACAGTCACGGTGCGAGTGACATCTGTCTCTTCCAGGGTCCCATACAAGACGGTTTAGCGAAGTGGCAGTGACATTCTGCTGCCTGCTCCAAGCTTCTCTATACTACAGAAGGGTTTCAGAAGATGTGCAGCTGTCACATCTGTGCTGACTCGTGGCCCCATACACGTGATTAAGGTTAGCGCAGAGGTGTACAGACATCTGTCCTCCTCTTCTTTGCACTGTCCATCGCTCTTATTTCTCCACTCACTATGCACTTTCACCACAACACCACACACACAGATCACAGTATGTTGAAAACCAATAATCAAGCCCTTTCTGTCAACCCTCATAGTTCGCCATTTTTACTCTTTACAGCAATGAGGATAGATGCTGTGCTGATAAGACTTAAGTCACACCTTACACACCTAGCAATGTCCACGCGCTCCCTCAAGGGAATTCCTGCACTGAGCTACATCACACGACATTGGAAGTAGGAAGTGTCAAAATAAGATTTGCCCCGGGCTTGAGGATAACAATCTCTGGCTTTGCCTCAAAATAATCTTAAATGGGAAAAAAAAAAAAAACCCCTCAGAGTGGGTTTCCTGCCATAAAGGGAAAAATGTTTAAAATGTTTTCTCTTTTTGTGGTTTAAAAGAAAAAAAATCATACACTCAAAACATATTTTTGTATATACTTAACAGAAAAATTTCCATAAGCTCTCAAAGGAAACGCATGTCCTCCACTAAGTTATAAGCAGAAGATATCATGCAGTCAGACTACTGGGTGATAACCGCAATAACCCGATGTAGCGATCCAGTACGACGAGTTACAGCGAACTTATCCTAAATAATCCCTCCCATCATGAGCTGAACCTCATTTTCCTCACCCACCAGCAGATGACTTCACTGCGTACAGGCCAAAAAGAGGAAAAAGGTTCCAATGTGGTCAGTGGTGGTAAACTGTTTTACAACCACTCAAACCTTGCTTTCTCTCACCGAAAGAATTCACACAGGAAGAGAAGCCGTATTCATGTTCTGAATGTCTGGAAATCTTTTACAGACACATCACTCTTTTGCACACAACAAGAATTCACACAGGAGGAGCCATATATATGTTATCTTGAATGTCTGTGAAATCTTATTACAAAAAAATCACATCCTAGTTAGACCACGCAGAATTCACACAGGAGAAATCCTTTCTTTATGTTCAAAGAAGTGTGGTAAATGGTTTTTGCTGATAAAATCAAACAACTTGTTTACACATAAAATGAGAATTCACACAGGAGAGAAGCCTTTTCTTTGTTACATAATGAGTGAGGAAATCTATTTACAGCAGAAATTCAAGATCTGTATAACATGAAGAATTCACACAGGGAGTACAAGCCAAATTCATGTTCAAGAATTTGGATAATGCTTTTCGTAATGTTTTGTAGTAGCACATCTATAAAGTACACAAGAGAGATTCACACAAGAGCGAGCAAAGTATAGTTTGTTTCCTAAAGAGAAGAGCACAAAAGAATGTTGGAAAAATGTTTTAATATTAACCCCTTTCCTGTGTGTGATCCTATCCGACATAGACATGTGAGGGCTTATTATAATACTGCTGGACAAGATGGACTTTCTAATGCTGTTAGTACACCGGACCATAAGAACATACTGGGCAAACGGCAGAAAAAGTTAGGCTAGAATGTCTAAAACAATGTCCTTAGTGCCAGTGTTTTGTGGGGAGATTGTTTTTCTATGGCATTCACTCTCTGGTAAACAGGATTCTCTGTATTCCTTACCATTTAATACGAATCCTCAAAACCAAACAATGTAGGGTTCTTCGTTATAGTTTTTGGTTACCATAAAAAAAACATAATTGTCTTTCCAAACCTACGGACTTGAGTGAGGGGCCATTGATTTGCACTTTTTATTGCCTCCAAGTTTGGATACATGCGACTTTCATTTAGATTAAATTTTATTCCAATTCATGAAATGGAAAAGACCAAACAAATGCAATTTGGCGTTAGGAAATTGTTTTTCTTCATGGTTCATCATCGCACACGGGATAAATGATGTATATCTTAATAGAACCTGGACTTTTTCGACGCGGCCACTACAAATATCGGACTTTTTATTATCTATTTTTTTTATAATTTTGCAAAAAGGGAGCTAAAGGTAGGGGTGATTGCGAACCATTTAATAGGTTTTAATTTTTTTCTTTTACATTTAAAACTATTTTTTTTTCTAACTGTGACCTTGAGTCCCTCTAGTGTGCTTCACCACAAGGGGGCACTGATCGCTTATACAGCCTAATGTGACAATGAAAATAACGCACACATAAGGGTTACACAAATGGCGCAGTGTTTTCTACTTCCTGCCTGTGTTTTAAGTATAACTGTCCCAGCATTCCCCTCACCTCTCATCATCATCCAGACCATTCATCCCCTGTGTTATGTATAATGTCCCAGCAATCCCCTCACCTCTCATCATCCAGACCCAACATCACGTCTGTTTATGTATAATGTCCCAGCATTCCCCTCACCTCTCATCATCATCCACGACACCATTAACCCCTGTTATGTATATATGTCCCAGCAATCCCCTTGTGAGCATGCTTAGAGGCATATGATTTACACACACTGTATATTGTGCCCAATATGGATTTACAATTGCATCAGTTTAAATTAATTAATGCCTTTGGTTCCACCTTGTTGGCCTTTGTTCTGTAAGGTCTTTTCACAAAATGTAATTCTGTTTCCGCTTAAGCGGAAGTTTCTTTTTGCATTATGGGTAGAAGAAACTCATTTTCACCTCATGTCTGCACAGACACGGAACACACAGACCATCTCAATCTCTACACTTGTTTGAAAGTCAATAGTCTGTAAGCTGTTCGTTGTGAAAATATTATTAGCTATATCTAGCTTCATAAGCACTGCTAGTACAGATTAGCGTAACTTGTTGTATGTAGTTGTGTACAGATTAACTATGTGCTGTTCTCAGATATGCCCTGGACCAACTGCTATCCACCATGTAAATTTACTGATAATTTCTACTTGTACACTGACACTTTATGTTTGTTTACAAACAGCCCTACTGTGTATTCTAATGTACATTTTTGTTTGTGCCATCAGTTTTAACACCTAACCTACATCCTTTAAATAAAAACTACAGACTTCTCCAAACACGGAGTCGTAAATATTGACAAGTCCAGGTAAGAGCGATTACAGCTTAGCCTGATCGAGCTCACTATGGAGACCCCGCGAGGCTGCGTGAAGGTGGGGGGCGCAGGAACAGTAAAACAAACTGCTAAAAACTAGAGCGAGACAAGATTCAGACTATACAGAAGGTCCTGCCACAGTGCTACGCAGTCATCCTGCAAGCAAGCATACACAGTGAACTCTAACAGTCCCAGCATGTCACAAAGCCACACAACTTCTTTACAAGCTAGGATCAAGAGCCAGCTCTCCAAAGCATCATCTGTCGGTCAATGCCGCCGCCATGTAGCCCTGCGTACAAAGGCTGAAGCAGACAAGGCTCGAGCTGCTTTCACTGAACACAGAGATGCAACTGACATTTATCCAGCAAGCGTCCCCTGGAAGCAGAGAGTGTACAACAACAAGAAGGCCCTGGAAGCAGAGAGGGTACGACAAACAACCCTGGAAGCAGAGAGGTGTACGACAACAAGCATCCCTGGAACAGACAGAGGGTATCGACAACAAGCAGCCTTCTGGAAGAGCAGAGAGGGTACGACAACAAGCAGACCCTGGAATCAGAGAGGGTACACAACAAGCATCCCTGCAAGGAAGAGAAAGCACAACAAGAGGCCCATTAAAGCTGGAAAGGACACATCCCCATCAAGTAACACTGGGATGAAGCTCACTATTGAGAAAGAACAGCAGCCTCCTATAGCTGAACAGAAATCTTAAGACACAAGCTGCATCTCCTGGTAGTGACCACATGTGAACACAAGCTAATGTGCTTGGCCTATGAGTAATGCCCTCAAGATCCATACAGCGCACTTGCAGAGATATGTCACATCAACACTCCTATGTACAGCTCTACAGCCTGCTCAGAAACCGAAAGCTATCGTCGCTGATCCAACCCAAAGAACATCCTATCCTGCCAGCAGAGAACTGATTTTTCAGACCACAGATCTACAAGCAAGATATGCAACAAACGCGAGACACAGATCAAGTGGACTCTTCACCACCTCTACAAAGAATCCAGTACCTTCCATTCCAGCAACAGAGGAAGTCTCTTCACCCCTAAATGGGTATGATATTGACAGTGACTGATGCAAAGTTTCCTAACAAGATATGATCATACACCTCACTCACACCAGAACAATTTCTCCAGCGACCCATTTCAGTGCAATCAAGTCACAACCGGACTTTGGTCTAATTTCTTTGCTCGACGAGAGCTGGTCAACCAAAATAGGACATGTAAAAGCTTCAGTCTGGATCTCCGGAAAACATATAAAGCCTTGGGCGATCCTCTTTTCCAGAATACAATCAGAGACTTGAGAGATATCAATAGGAAAGTAAGATCTCCTAGTAAAGTGCTCGGACTAATGATAATCTGGCATAGAGGGCATTCTAAGAGGATAGAGACATTAAACATAAATTACCAGAAACGGGTCTTATAAGGAGATCTGGAGAGAATAGATCGAGTGGTCTATGGGTTACAGGCAATGACTATCGAAAGCTCCATGTTCAAAAGAATTGATGACTACCCTAGAATAGCCCAGTAAGGGAATACCCATGAAACTTAGAGAACTAAGTGACTTGCTAATGGAATTACAGGTTGCCAAAGCAGATGGACAGAATCTACCAGGACTTGCAGTTCTTGACACAGCCAGAGTGTCAACCCTATAGGTACAAAATGCTTCCTTACAACCTACTAGATAAGTGGGTTCACTACATGGGTCCAGTATAAACAAGCTCAGATCAATGTATCCATATTCCACACATTTAGTGTGTTTTGTGCGTACACACATGCGATTACACAGCAAGCAAAGCGTATTAGGAAAGAATCAAGCTTTGATTTAAACAATGCTCATCTGTCAACTCCTTCCTGGTTCTTAAGCATCAATAGGGTGGGCGTGGCCTTGCTGCTGAGCAGAGAAGGACGGTGTCGCTAGCGAGCTCCCTGTCTCTAGGCTATTTGATAACTACCCTAATCCCTGCATCAGCTGACCTAAAATACATCACCTCCAACTGGAGTCAGAAGGGCAGCATGTATCCTACCAGAGGTGAGACGAGAGGGCATCTGGCCGGCAGCCTTGGCGAAGCGAGTCTGCGGAAACTTGCGGGGCCCAACTCCCCTGCTGTGTGCGGGACCCCGCCATCTTTACAGACCACGCGAGCCCTGCCAGGATCACGCTCACCGACGCTGGGACAAAGTGCTGAGCTGAGCTGGAGTAGATCCGCCTAGACTGTACGGGGTAAACGGAGCACAAAACTCCCTCATCGCTGTCACCCGACCACGTACGCCCGCCATCAAATCTGCCAGTCAGACCAGGTGTAGCCAGCGTGGGCGAGAGACTGCAGAGAGACACTTCCTCGGGCAATGGGCCACACAGACAGCGCAGTCTGGCTACGGCTGAATCCTCCTTCTCCTCCCTGGGACCGGAGTACCCTGCAATCACCATCACCAACTGCTCTGGGTTCCCTCTATTGGGCAGCCCAGATCTTCCCACTGGCTGTGAACCTCCCTGCTCCTACTAGCAGTGCAACGCTTCTCTCTTGGCTCACACTAGCCCTCCTGTATTGTTTAAAGTGCCCAACAGAGTACCTAATGCAGTGACGGTGTTCACTTTCTTTCTTTTTTTTCTCTTTTTTTATTTTTTTTTTTTTTTTTTTTTTTTTTTTTTTTTTTTTCTTTTTCTTTTTTACTTTTTATTTTTTTTTGGTCTTTTTTTTTTTTTTTTTTTTTTTTCTTATTTTTTATTTTTTTTTTCTTTTTTTTTTTTATTTTATTTTTTTTTTTAATCTTTTTTTTTTTTTTTTATCAACAATTGTTTTTCTCTATTATTTTTCCTTTTTTTTTTTCTTTTTTTTTTTTTTTTTTTCTTTTTTGTTTTTTGTTTTTCTTTTTTCTATCTTTTTTTTTCTCTTTTTTTTTTTGTTTTTTCTGTGATTTTTTTATTTTTTTTTTTTTTTTTTTTTTTTTTGTCTTCGTTTTTGTTTTATTGTGTTGTTTTTTGTTTCTTTTTTTTTTTTTTTTTTTTTTTTTTTTTTTTTTTTTTTTTATATTTTTTTTTTTTTTTTTTTTTATTATATTTTTTTTATTTTTTTCATGTTTTGTTTTTTTTTTTTTTTTGTTTTTTTTTTTTTTTTTTTTTTTTTTCTTTTTTTCTATTTTTTTCTTCTTTGTCTGGGCACCCTTCACCGAACTCCTGTAAAGGTTAACACTATTTCTCCTTCTCACCATAAAGCTCCTGTAACCATTACTGAACTGTGCTTCCATATATTCTATACTACAACTCCAAACACACAGTTACCTATGCTGCTCCTCAACGGTGACCTCACTTTAAGGTATCAGCACGAATATAGTCACAGCCGGCAGCATTTAAAATCCAACTGACTTCTGAGACCAGGTTAAATATCTCTCATTAGCTGTTGGCTCATCCTGGAATGAGCTCTTTGGGTACGCTGGCCTGCAACGGCGAGTACCCAACCGGACTGAGCTTTATAAGGGTGTTCTTCCTTCTTCCTCACTGCTGCTATAACCACGGAGGCCCAACGATACCGGCCGCCCCGGCACTTTAGTTTGGTCACGACTATAACAACGATGACAGGAAACCTGTCAATGTTCATCTGCTTTGAGATCTCAGTCAACCTGAATGTGCCAATTGACGGTGATGTACTACAATTAATGTGTCTGCATAGTTATAGAGCTGAGGTACCCATTGTCCAACCAAAACCCTAACCATCATACTTCTGTAACTCTACTCTACATACCCTGTGTATGTCCTCTGTTACTGCCAAAAAGACCATTCCTAGCTCCAGTAGCGCGATCTCTAAAAGATCCTGTGAATCTGATAAATTTTCGCAGATCTGAAAGGTCTTTTCAACTATGGACTCTGAACCCGCTGAGGATATGCAATCCAGACCACACAGAAATCTATCTGCTCCGACATCTCGTAAGAGCCAGAAACTCTCAAAGGGTCTCCTACAAACCGCGTGAGCGTTAACATGCAAGCTGGATGAACAGAATCACGCACCCTAGAGACCAAACCACCCCATTTGACCCGCGAGTCGAGGATGCTGAATGAGGAACACTAAGGCTCCACCAACACCTTGACACAGGCTTACACAGAGCAAGTCTACGCTTATCGGCCTTGATTTCCGGAGGAGCAGACGGGCTCCTCAACCGATCTTTATTGGAAATCTATTAGTCTCCACATTTGGAAGGACAAAAGTCCTCTTGATAAGTCTACTGCGGACAGAACGCGCCCATAGAAATCCTGCCTAAACACCTCTCACCTGGCGCCTCCCGTACATTCATCGCTAAGTCTTGCTGAATTACAGGGACAGAGACTCCTGATCCTTAGACTTACCAGGAGAGAAAGGCCAATACGCTTTGGAAATCTGCTAAAGTTCTGTGTATCCTGAATTTCCTGTAGATCATACAACAACTAAAGAGGGCGCTGTCTAAAACCAACCCCCCCAGGCACTAAGCAGAAGGCTCCAAGGCGTACAATCTCAAATATGCCACGCTCTATCCGCCAAATAGATAGTGATCGCTGGCAAAAGTCGCTCCTTCTTACCACCCCTCAGGAGGACTTTACTGCGTGGAGCTCTCCGACCACCAGTGTGGAGGACGTCCTCCTGGTTTAGCACCGAGTTGACTTCTCCCCTCCCCCTCCGCCCAATACAATTCTCTTTACTATTTTTGCTTTTCCTCCCCCTCTTCTCTCAGCTACACAGCCTACAATATCGTTGCCAATCTGTCTATCACCTGCAAGTGTACTATGCCCTATGGTCAGTCTAATTATTCAGGGTCAAATTTATTTCTCCTGCATGTCTGGGATGCTAACCTTGTTTTCGTTCAATTAACGTAGAGACTCCAGGGACCTCCTGGCTCTATCTCATGTTTTAATTTCTTAAGGTTTTCCATGTCAACAGAATCTCTGGTCTATGAGGGTTGTTCGGGATCCAATACTTCCTCGCTATTTGCTAAATGAAGTAGGGCGTGGCGTTATAATGGTTTCGTTGGGGTTGTTTTTTAGTTCCGTCTCCTGAAAAAGAAGGTTAGCAGCTCACAGCCAAACAGCAGTGTGGGAAAGGTTTAAACTGATATTTTGCAGCGAGTGAAACGAGTCTGCGAGTGTTTTCCTAAAGTGTGGTTTCTTTTAAGTCGCGTGGAGACTTTGAGATTGAGAGACTTTAGATTGGAGAGTTTAGACGGACAAGTAATGTTAATTACTTATTAAGAATTTAGTCATATAATCTTTTTTATGTAACATCCCCATGATTCCATGTTTTACACATGCGCTGTCCACAGTGCACAATCTGTGCAATGTATGCCATCCTTGAGTCAACAGTTCGAAGGAGGGCATACTGCACGTGCAAGATGTGTGCACACTGCACATTTAGAAGCGGATCGTCTGGATCATCAATGAGCAATATGCTACACTGAATCCATTGCCAACTTGAAGCGACACGGCTAGCCGCACTGAGCAATCACTCGCATGTGGTAGATGCTAGGAGCGGTGGTAGCATGGAGGTGCAGAACTGAGGCAGCTACCCTGTAACAGTCAGAAAGAAGGTAAGTAGGAAGATGTCAGGGAGGCTAGGTCTGATCTGGTACACCCAACAAATTTGCAACGGATTGGCAGATAGAGGGGGATATCAGCTCAGAAATAGCATTGCGTGCAACAAAGACCACTTGTCTGCTCCAGTAAAAGCGGGAAAAGGGAGTGCAGTCAGGCTAGACAGGTGCTAGTATTAGGGCACTCCATTATTAGCGGGCATCAGACATGGAGCAATCTGCCACACAGACTCGGATCGACGAACAGTATGTGGTTTACCTGGGCCCCGGTTCGACAAAATCGTCGGATCGGGTGACAGATTGCTGGGTAGGGCTGTGAAAATCCAGGCTGTCAATGCGTGCACAATACACATGACACAAGTTAAGGTAGGTGGAGTGTCACTAAAAATGAAGTTTTTGGCGGGAGATTTAGCCAAAAGCTCGGCAATTGACCCACCAAAGCGGTCAATATTTTCAGAAAGTGGTATTACTGTATCCACGGGCCACACACCACAAGAGGCAACACACGAGGGATCAGATAAGTGAATAAGTGGCCACACACACACACTGTAGAAAGACGGGATTTGGGTTTTTGAGACTGGGCTGACTTCTGTTTTGGCTACACGACTCTATCTAGGATGCCGCTGCACCTAAATGGGAGCGCAGTGTAGCTGCATTGGGAGTACAAACACTCGATCCTAGGACATCTTAGGCAGGAACTATTTTCAAAACTAGGACTGGGGAGGGTAACTACACATATAGCATGCAAGATAGTGAAGATAGAGAGCTGGGAATTAGACACATAAAACTGAGTGTGTCGAGTGAGGGAGGAGGTGTAGTCAATAGTTTAAAAAGATCAAGCGAGAAAGAAATAAAAACCTGAAAGAATCTAAAATTGCATGCTGACCATGCCAGGAGATCTGACCAACAAAATAAATGAACTAGGATTATTAATAGCTGAAGAAATAAAATGAACATAAGTCGGATTTAACGTAAGACATGTGCTGGACGAGAGGAGTAGATCTGGGCGGTTAACTTGCAGGTTCTACAGACTATTAGAAAAGATCGCTGTAAAGACCGGAAGGGGGAGGTGTCCTGTGCTTCTATGTAACATCCTGTCTGAAGCCAACCACTGCAGAAGAGATACTAAGTAACGTTATGAAACAAGTGTTAAGTCAATATTGTAATATATACATGGAGGTAATAACAGTAACTAAAAATTCTAAACTAGGGAGTCTGCTATAAGCCCCAAATATAACAGAACCCATGGAACCCATGATACTCCTCAGGCAAATAGATGACAGGCGCCTAATCAGAATGAGGTTATTACTACATGGGGCGACTTTAACTATCCAGACACAATTGAGGAATCTGAAACCTTAGCTCTGCACAAAGGAAACAGGTTTTTGACAATAACTAATGATAATTACCTTTGCCTAAAAATGTGCAAGAACCAACTAAGGAAAGGGCCCTTCTAGATTAATATTGACAAATAGACCTGACAGATAACAAAGGTCAGGTGAGGGGCACCAGGGATAGTGACCATAAAATAATAAATTTCGTTTATCCCTATCACATAGAGTTATTTTGTCATAGAGAGCCACAAAAAACACTGAATTTTAAGAAGCTATTGCGTATTCTGCTATAGGGAGGCCCTAAACCGATATTCGACCTGGGACAAATGTGTTTAAATATGGTAATACAAATAATAAATGGGAAATTTTTAAAAACATTCTAGATAGCCACTCTGTGAGCGTACATCCTTATGGTAATAAAAAAAATGGGGGGGGGGGGGGGGGGGGGGGGGGGGAAGTAAAACAGGAAATACACCCAATAGTGCAGATCAACAGGTGATGTAAAGGAGGCAAATAAAAAACAACACAAGAAAGCGTTATAACCTACTAAACACAGGAGGGCAAGTGAATGAGGCAGTAAGAACTATAGGAGAAAAAAATAAATAGTGTGTAGAATATAAAATAAAGGAAGCAAAGTTTGGATGACGGAAACGACATATCGCTATAGACACACATAACAATATAACCCCAAAATATTTTTAAACTTATAAAAAAAGTAAAAATATTAAAACAGAGAATGTTGAACCTCCTATGAAAACTACAGCAGGAGAGACAACATAAGGACAGATGAGAAAAAAAGCAAACGATTTTTCTTTTTTTCTATTCAATTCTAACACTTTTGTTCCTCACACTGAGATTTACCAAAGAGGATGATCTACCTTTGAAACAGAAGGATGAGGTAAACTCCACTTCAAAAAGTTTCTTGTCTAACACAGTGAAAAGTGCAGCTCCGCCTTAGACAAATCCCCGAGGTCCAATGGCATACACACGTGTCCTAAGAGGAGTTAAGTATGTCATAGAGATAGCCCCTATTCTTAATATTTATGGAGCTGTCCTATATAACCGGGGTTGTCCCAAAGATTGCGCATAACAAAATGTGGTGCCTATATTCAGAAAGGGGTCAAAATGAATCCCAGGAAACTATAGGCCGGTAAGCTTAACCTCTGTCTGCATGGTAAAATGTATGAAGGTTTTCTCAGAGATGCTATCCTGGAGTATCTCAACTGAACAAGTAAACAATTTTAAAACGAGCGTTCCGTGCATGGGTTATGAAGGATCGGTCCCAGTCCAGACTACATCTCATCAGCTTCTATGAGGAAAGTCAGTTTTCCATACTGATCGGGGTGAGGCACTGCGAATGTCATATATCTAGATTTTTCTAAAAGTCATTTGATACGGCTCTGCCACATAAAGGTGGTAAATAAAATAGACAAATGATTGGACTGGGGAAAATGTGTGCCAAGTGGAAGGCAACTGGCATTACCTGATAGTAAAACAAAGGTATGTAATTAATGTGTACCTACTCAGACTGACTTCGCTGTTACTAGTGGGGTACTACAGGGTCAGTATTGGGGCCTATCCTCTAATCATTCTCATTAATGATCTTCACACAGAATTACACAGTAGAATAGCGATCTTTGCAGACGATACTAATCTCTGTAAAGA
This sequence comes from Phyllomedusa bahiana, assembly GCA_025379985.1. Taxonomy (NCBI): domain Eukaryota; kingdom Metazoa; phylum Chordata; class Amphibia; order Anura; family Hylidae; genus Phyllomedusa; species Phyllomedusa bahiana. Next base: position 19,292 of record JAODAL010059656.1, read on the forward strand.
TTACATCAACACAATAGCAGATAAGTGTTATTACAACACGGACACACAGATAAGTTACACAGAGCCTGGTCAGGAAAGGCAGATGAGTTTAATCAGATAACTGCAAGTAATAAGAGAAACCATTACATGACTACATGTCTAAATTGAAAAAAGGCTGGGTAAAAGTGACTATGGAGAAGGACACACTGGAAACTAGTGTACAGTACACACTTACATTGTAGCAGCCATCTACAGGACAGCAGCTGCCAAGGCAAATAGGAATCCATGGGTGCATTAAAAGTGGCATAGATGCACTATCGATGAGAACATTATTCTCCCATTTACAAGTCACTGGTTAGACCACCACATGAATATTGTGTACAGTTTTGGCAACACAATGCAGAAAGACATTGTAGAGCTTGAACAGGTACAAAGCGGTGCAACAAACATATCTAAAAGGAACTTGTGACTACAATACCCAGAAGATCTAGCAGGTTAGGGTTAGTTTAAGTTTAGAGAAAAACGGCTTGGGGCGGACACACTATAACACACACTCTTAAAATACAATCAAAGATCACACACATAGGGATCTCTCCCTAAGATTTATTTATACCCAGGCACTGTATCGAGAACAAGGGGTCATCTCTACGCTTGAGGAAAGAAAGTTATACATACAAACATAGAGGATCTTACAGTAAGAGCAGTGAGACTATGGAATTCCACTGCAGAGGCCTTGTCTGGTGACTTCAATAACGAGTTCAAAAATGGTTTAGATGCTTTTCTAGAGGGTAATAATATAACTAGTTATAGTGTCTAGGATTCAGAGAGGGTTCATTGATTCAGATTTTCTGACTGGCCAGCATTGCGGAGTCGGGACAGAACATTTTTCCCTAACAATGAGACAATTGTGCTATCAACATCATACAACAGGAGTTTTATAGCCTTCCTCAGAGATCTACACATTAGCACAACAGCTGAACTGGATACGTCTTGTCTTTTTCGCTTACAAACTATGAAACTGATCAAACACAACTATACTCGCAGGAGATTCACAAAATTTGTACATCTGGGATGGCGTGGCAGCGATGCTGTGTCTACATTGAGGACGCCACCGTCGCTTTGTCGGACCCTCTCTTTCTTTGGACTCAATACAATGGCGAATAATGTGATGTGTGTCGAATTAACCATGAATGATTAGAGGTTTGAATAGACCGTACATTAAGACAGACACACTACACCTTAAAAATACTTAAAGTCACAACAAATTGGGACACTCGTTTGTTCTCCAAGAGACCCATATGATCCCCGAATTAGATTACCTTTGTTGAATCAACCATGGCGGGCGGTTTTCCCATTCGCCTTCCGAACTTTGTAGGGGTTCTTTTTTATAGCCGTCCAGGCGTTTTAGTCTCAAAAGGCATATTGACGGGGAAAGGTAGATACATAGTTTTAATTTGCCTTTTATTTCACTCTTGTTTCTCATAAAGAGTATATTCCCCCCACCTTACTCCTCTGTAAAGTTAGGGAAATGCGGGGAATAATTGCCAAAACCCCCCCTCTATCCCACATTGGTTGGGGGATTTAATTTTACGGGACAGACATTTGGACCTTTTGGGTCCACCCGCCCTGGTAATGTGGGCCCCGCCCCTTCCCTCTCATTGTTTTCTGGTTCGGTATCAGAGATGCCCGGCGCACCTACCTCCCAATGCGGGCACACTCCTTTCCCCCCCCCAATTCATGCATTATCACCATAGCCTTAGCTCCCAGGTTCCCTTGCTCCGAGTTGATCAGTGAAACCGGCTGATCTATCCGGATCTGCGCCTGGTATTCGACCCTTAAAATCAATAAACCCCCCGAAACAATGGCGTCTCAACCCCTTTTGGTTAAAACCGCCCCCGACGCCTTACTTTCGGACAAATGGAAACCTTTTTTGGGAAAATGGGGGCGACGTCAAGACGGGGATCTGGGATGCTTCAAGGCAGTTTTTGAGGAACTGACCATGCAATTAACGCTTAAAAAAGGGGTCGCACCCTAAAGAGTTGCAGTTGGGTAGGTATGTTTCAGCCGAATTACAGACACAAGG
>JAODAL010059657.1:0-21353 GCA_025379985.1 Phyllomedusa bahiana
GTTGTCCCCCAATACACTCCCAAATTATAACACTGCCATAGTGCCCTCATACTGCCAATATATAAACTGCCTAGTGCCCCATCATTTGCCAAATATTACACTACCATAGTCCCTCATACATCCCAGATATATACACTCCCTAGGCCCCATAACGGGCCGAATAACACTGCCATAGGGCCCCTTTCACTGCCAAATATAAACACTGCCTGGCCCCCTTTCATGCAAAATATAACACTGCCATAGTCCCCATACACTGCCAAATATATAACACTGCCATAGTGTCCCATACATCCCAAATAAAATAACATGCCTAGTGCCCCTACCTGCCAGATATTAACATCCCATGTCCCCATACACTGCCGATAAAAAAAAGCTAAAATTCCCCCATAATGCAAAATATAACATGCCATGTGCCCCATCATCCCAAATAAAAACCCACTCCTTGGGCCCCCCATACACTGCCAGATATATAACACTGCCATAGTGCCCCATACACTGCCAGATATATAACACTGCCATAGTGCCCCATCATGCCTTTTTTTTAAAAACACTGCATATTGCCCCATACATGCCAAAATATAACACGCCATTTTTCCCCATACACTGCCAAATATATAACACTCCCATTGCCCCATACCGGGCCAGTATAAAATACGCCTAGTGCCCCATACACTCCCAGAAAAATTTAACATGCCAAATTAAAAAAAACCATGCCATAGGCCCCATCACTGCCAAATTAAAAACCCCACATAGTCCCCCATAAATGCCAAATATATAACACTGCCAAAAATATAAACATCCCATAGTGCCCCATACACTGCAGATAATACACTGCCATAGGCCCCATACCGCCAGATATATAAACCTGTAATAGTGCCCCAAAAACACTGCCAAAATATATAACCTGCTTTAGGGCTCATACACTGCCAAATTTTTAAAAACATCCCCATAGTGCCCCTTTTAACTGCCAAATATATAACCTCCCTAGTGCCCATACATGCCCAATATATAAACACTGAAATACTACAAATTCTTATAAACAGGGTTTAAACCCCAAATATCACTGCAAATAATAATCCCTGTAAAAACATAACTTTTTTTTGTCTTCTAAAAATATTATTATCTAAACCCCTTTATTACCATACATACAGATGTACGCATACTGTGAATATCCGTCGGGAGTAATCGCCCCGATAAAGAGCGGTTCCGCTTTAAGGGGACAGACATATATTTCATGCGTTTTAAAAATCTGAATGGAAATAAAATAATATGTTAGGAACTACAGAACAAACATTTTGGGTTACAGGGAAAAGTTACCATCCATTCCCCCTTAAAAAGGGGAATACCGAAAGGTCAATTTTGAGATTTAAAGAGAAACGCTCGAGATGGGGAAACTTTGGAGACAGTAGGTAGTTGAGAGAGAGATTTCTTAATCGGAGGATCCCAACAAAAAGTCCGGAATCGCCTTTAGGATGCACAGAAAAAGGGAAAATTTTTGGGGGGTAGTCCAGGCAGATAAAGAGACAATAGAGCCGTATAGTTGCAACCTTCGTGATGAAATCTAAAAGTCATCAAACCCTCAAAAGAATTTTGGGGGGCATTTTGATTTGGCAGGATCTGAAGGTATTTCCCTCAACCCCTCGAAACTTATGGGGGGGAGATCTATTAAAGATAAATATCCATAGTCATTTCCCCAAATCCCCCCTAAAGGCATTGGGTTTAGAAAGGGACCGATGGGTATGTTCAAATGGGGGGCAGGTGTGTGCCTGCCCTTTCTAAAAAGCAAACCAAATTTTCCCAAAAGTGACCCAAAATGGAAAAAATTTTTTTATCCGTGGAAAACTGTGGCGAAGGGAGTCTATATGTGTCTGCCCCTGCCCACTCAATTACTTTGGAAAAAAACAAAGAGTATTTAAAAGAGAGTGGGGGCTTGGGGGGATATACGAAATAAAAGGACACGCAGAGCTGACAGGGGGGAACATCTAATGGTGATGGGAATCCTCCCGCTTTTTGATTTTAGAAAATTTTGGGGCCATCCCCCGAGGAGGGGGAAGGGGAAGACGATCCCTTTTAAAAGGGCCCCTGGATTTTCGTAGGATTTGTTCAAACCAAAGGGCTAAATGGGCTTTGCAATTTGGTTGCTTTTTTTTTTAAAACTCTATCACTGGGCCTGTCCCTTTTCTTTGCTCTGTTCAGACTCTCCATAGAGGACCCTTTTGACTCTTTTTAAGTTGACCCTGAACATGTATCAGTGTTTATCTTTAATTTTTTTATTTTATTCATTGTACTCACAGTTGTAATTATTCAGTGAGTACAATGAAATTTTTTTACCGAATGTCTTCTTTTTCCTGTTTTAAGCCCGTGTCAAACCACTGGTTTTCTTTTTATAAATTTGCCCGGGAAAATCAAATAAAGATGTCCGCCACATCAGTCTTTTTTTTACCATTTAAACATGGGAGATGAGGGGGTGTCGAATTAAGTTTCATTTGCCAAAGGGTTGATCCGGGAGTTAGTCAGTATATGTGGTTAGGGGTACATTTTTAACTGTTCGCTCTTATTTATAGGTATGGGGCCCATCCAGGGGCTTGGTTTAGATATGACATTTTGTTTCCTTGAATGCGCGTGCATTGTTTGAACGCCGGGCGCCCCGGTGGTTCGGGCTGGCTTCAGAAAATTTGGGGGTGTCGTTTCCCCGGGGATGCTAACCGGGAAACGAAGGTATTTTATTCCCGGGTTTCGCAGTTGAACATCCGGAAAACCCCGGAAAAAAAACCAAGAGCGTGAAATTTGCACCAGGTCATGGGGGGGCCTGGAGGCGGGTTTAAAATCATTATTACTTACTTGTAGGATGGGGCTTTTTATTATCATTTTCGGGGCCATTTAAGACATATAGGGAGAAGAGAATTTTTCCTTTTATCCCCCTTATCTTGGGTGCCGATCTGAGGAGCTGCGGGTTATCGCTTTATCCCGCAGCACTTAAGCTAAGTATTCGTCCATTATCTTTGAAAGGGAAGTACATGTGTTGTAGTATATGGTTGATTGGTTTCTTTTTCCACATTGAAGAAAATTTTAATCCCTGATGAACCCTAATATTGTATGGGGGGGAAACGGTCGGGGTAGGGGATTTAAAGGTGTCATACACGCTTTTTGTGATATTGTTGTCATTAAAGCGGGCCGTCTTTATCGGGGGGCATTACTCCCTGACGGACGGTGAAGTATGCTGTTCATTAGGTATGCAGTGGAATATATAGGGGGTTTAGATATTTAAAATTTTAGATAGATAGTAAAAGTTTTTTAAAGGGATTTTATTTGCAGTGATATATGGGTATAGCACTTTAAATCCCAGTATCCCGACGGTTTCCCCCTACAATATTAGGGTTTTATCAGGGGGTTCAAAAATTTTTCTCACTGTGGAAAAGAAAACGCTATAAAAAGCATATTTTACAAACATGTACTTCCCTTTTAGGTTAGATAAGTGGATGATATTAGTTAAGTGTGCCAGGGATAAAGGGCGATAATTCCCCCGTCCTTAGTACGTGGCACCCAAGATAAGAGGAAACAGAGCAAATTGTTCTGTCTCCTTATATTCTTAAATGGCCCGCAAATGTATAATAAATTTGTCCCCCTGCTTACATAATAATAAATGATTTTACCCGTTTCCAGGTTCGCATGAGCTTGTGTGCATATTTACATGCTCTGTTTTTCCGGCCTGTTACTGGATTTGTTCAACTGCGCATGTCCCGGAAGTTATAATATTGTCGCTTCCGGTTTTAGCATCGCCAGATACGTCACGGCATATTTCTGAAAGCGGCCCAAACCTTGCGGTCGACTGCGTTCGAAACAATGCGACTGGCATGTCAGGAGGGAACATAGTGCCTTTATCCTATACCAAAACTCATGGGATCGGCGCATACTATAAATAAGGTTGCGTTACAGTTCAAAATGTACTCTAACCACAATATTACTGAACTTAACTGCCACGGGGTAAACCCTTGGCAAATATACTTATTTCTGACACCAACTCATCTGGCCAGGATATATGGTTATTAAAAGACTATTGTGGCGGGACACTATAATGATTTTCCCGGAGCAATATTAATAGCAAACGCATGTAAATTAACTCGGGCAACAAACGGGGCCACAAAAAGAATGACATTCGGGGGTTACCAAAAATTCATTTGTCTCAGCTTGACATGTGATTATCATATGCTGGAGTATTCTAATGAATATAATTAAAAATTAAGATACTACACTGGATATTGTTAATTGGTCAGACTTGAAAAGTGTCAATGAGTCACTAGTTGGATCCTCTAGGAGAGTGCGATCAGAGCAAAGCAATGTGGACAGGCCAGTGATAGAGTCTATTCAATTAAAGCTAACTAATATTGAAAAAGTCTCATTTTGGCCTTTTGGTTGAACAGAATCACATTCGATTAATCCCATTGGTCTCCTTACACAGGTTTCGTCTATCCCATTTCCTCCTCCTGGGGGGTACGGTCGCACCAACTTCCCAAAATCAAAAAGCAGCTGAGTATTCCCATTCATCCTTTATGATGTCCCAACACATGTACGAAGCTAATGGCGGGTGTGATCCTCTTCTTTTGTCAGGTTATATCCACAGATGTCTCCCTCCCTTCTTGTAAATATTCTCTTTGTTTTTCAATGTAATTGAGTTGGGGACAGGGCATATACACATATAAAAATACTCATTCTGTCTACAGTCTGCAAAATCACGGATAAAATTTGTTTTCCATTTGTAGGGGGGGGGGCACTTGTGAAGGATTTGGTTTGTTGTTTAGTATGGTGGGGGGGGGGGAATATACAGGGCTAACATCTTCTGCCCACATTTTGAACTTAACGATCGGTATACCTTGCTATACATGTGCCTTGAGAGGGTAATGGTGTATAGTAGACTATGATCAGTCTATCTTTAATAGATCATGCCCCCTCGATAAGTGTTCCGAGGGGGTTATTAGGAAGACTATCCTTTAGATCCTGGTCCAACATCAAATCTGACCAATATTTATTGAGGTATATTGTTGACTTCTAGATTTCTTGTCATCGAAGGTTGCAACTATACGTGCTTATGTCTATTTATCTACTGTGGGAATTACCCTCGTAATAGTGGTTGTCCTATTTTGTTTTTGTTCATGCTAAAGGCTGATTAATGGACTTTTGTGGGATATCCTCGATTAAGAAAATCTCTCTCACATCATACCGGACTGTCTCCACTAAAATTCCTTTCTATCAGGAGCAGTTTCTTTCAACTCTCAGAAATTGACACTTTGTATTCCCTCGCTCTTACAGGGTAAGGAATGGTAACTTTTCCAGTGTACAAACTGTTAGTTGGCTGTGGTTTCTCTATACTTGTCTGTATGAATATTACCATTCAGATCTTTTATGATATGGGGTACATTCAGGAAAGGTAAAACATCTATCATGCATTTCAAATGTGAAATGCATAACGATATTGTTTATGTTAGTTGTGCAACAAAAATCCTTCTAAAGTGACATCTGGTAACCCTCCAGAGTATGATGAGTATCAATGTTCATCAACCCAAAATAATATCTGGGGGGGCCATTGATCATCTCAGGTTGGGATACCAAGGTAGCTCCCACAGCCGAGGAACTGATTTGCATTACGCGCGGTGTGCAAGTGCTCACAATTGCAGTGACCCTGTAGCTGGTGGAAGGTGCTTGTTGCAAAAGACAAAATAATTATGCCGTCAGTAACAAAATAATGTAGTTAATGAAACAATGCATTATGAGCCTGAAATTACTATACTTCTTGCTGTGGGTCAATACAATATTGTACTCTGCAAGGGATACCTCTTTCGTGTGGGTTATTAATATATAGGATTTCATGGCTATAGACCCAATTAGTATTCTTTATTAACAGTAATCCCTTTCTAGTCTTACGCACAATAAGATCAGAAGTATCCCTTACGAGTTTGATGGGCTAATGTATATACGATATCCTGTAAGATATTATCTATGTTGATCCTACATTTTGCGTAATTACCCACACATTGAGGGGGTGATATGGGTCTGCCTTTTAGTGGAGTACAGCCCTTATGCGATCTTAGGGACGACTAATAAGGCTGGTATTTGGGGATAGAAGGCATCATTAAATTGATTTCTGTATGTGATATAAGGCCCATTATATAAACACTCCACGAGTATCCTTTCTAATTCGTAGTAAAAGTTGTTGTTGGGTCCATAGATTAGATTATCTTAATAACCTTTTGTCCTTGAGGAAGATCGTTACCACATCTGTTTGTACATGTCATGATTTTAGTATGACTATATTTTCCCCTTTCGGAGGGTTTTATAATTTTGACTTGTCTCGTTCCAGTGCTGGTCTAACGATTCAATTCCTCTCTATGAGATGTATTGTGGAAATGGCATCTCTGTTCGCCAAGTGTACGTATTATTTGAGATATTTTGCAAGAAATAAATCATTTTCACGTGTTATCCTGATGCAGTCGGGGGCATTTTCTCTACTTTTAAGCTTCGTTTAGTTTGTCCATCTCTATTTCTTCACTCCTCCATAAGGGGACAATAATGTGCGTATTGCCTTCCAGTATCTTGTGTCTGTGACAGCCTACTTGGCTTTCGATCTTATCAGGTAATTTAAAAAATTTATGCTCTTGTGACTTAAGCACAAATAGATGTCATCTTTGATCTCATGAAATAATCCACTTACTTGTATGTGGGTACAAAGGTCAGGACCCTTGTAGTTCTGTTATCTTCTTACTACTTAATTGTCTATCTGTAAGATTGTTTATCTGATGCTGATCTGATGTTATGATTTCTGACAATGTCTCAGGCCTGATGCGGGGCCTCTCCATCCCTCTAAATAAGGGGGGGGGGTGTATTGGAATTGCCAGAGGATGATGAGGCATAAATAAGTCCATATGTACTCCCTTCCTCTGATGCTGGCGTGGACCCCATTTTTCTATGGTCTAGTCCCTTCTTGTTCCTCCCCTAGATATTTCGTAGTAGGTGTGACGTTGGTCATCGAGATCTGCGTTCAGATGTCAATAATTCTCTAGTAGTTATGTGGGCTTCGATTTTAAAAAATTAAAGGCTCTCCCTTCTTTAAATTCTTGGAGGGTCCCTTAATTATTGTTTACGTTTCCGTGCTTTCATCCTGTTGATATTTTTCTATAGAATTTTTGTAGGCTTTTGTTCTTCTAATACGTGATATACAGGATCCCCTCTATGCTTTGTTGCCTGTTCTATCAAGTTATCTTAGCGTTTGTAGAAGTACTTTCCTAATGTTTTATATTATTTTCCTCTTTTTAATAGGTTTTTCACTAAGTCGTTACTGAACTAATCTATAAGTTTGTTTCCACTTGTCCAACAAAGATTCAGACTGTGATCTGATTGGCAGGTGTTATATAGATTCTAAGTCCATAGGTATATTACGTGAAAATTGTCGATATAATGCTTAAGTTTGTGCCTACCACCACAGACTTGATTTTGGATCGATAAGGTCGTTATTAGTGTTTTTAAATACAACCTTCAAGTCTGAAGAATCTATTTTGGTCTGACTCTACCATCAGTGTCTGGATAACACCAGCTCTTGCCTTCGTTCGCCATTTCTCTTTATCCACTGAGCGCCACTTAAAAGCTGGCCATAATATAAGTAATACTACAAAATTCTATAGGAACAGAGGATCTTTAATACCAATATTTATCTGACAAATACTATTCCCTGTTAAAACATATCTTTTACTAGTTATCTAAAAAATATTATTATCTATATCACCTATATATTACCATTGCATACATAGATGATTATGCCTTACTGTGAACTATCCGTCAGAGGAGTAATCGCCCCGTTAAAGAGCGGCTTCCGCTTTAATGGACAGACAATATCTCTTCAGTGCGTAGTTATAGATATGCTATGGTAATATCCTTATGATTGTATAGGATACACTACAGCAACTAACAGTTTGTTACACTGGAAAAGGTTACCATCAACTTACCCTGCCAAGTGAGGAATACCGAAAGGTCAATTCTCTGAAGTCAAGGAGAAACTGCGCCAGAGATGAGGACTTCTTTTGGAGACTGTCTGGTATGTTGAGGAGAGAATTTCTTAATCGAGGAATACCCACTAATAAGTCCTGGGATTCAGCCTTTAGGCATGCACAAAAAAACAAAACTGGACATACTCTATTACAGGGTAAGTCCCAGGCAGATAAAGAGACCAATTAGTGGCACTTATAGTTGCATCTTCGATGATAGAAATCTAGATGTCATCAAATCCTCAAGAAATATTGGGGCATTTTGCTGTTTGCGGACCAGGATTCTAGAAGGATTATCCTCAACCCCATCGAAAACTTATCGGAGGGCAGATTATTAAAGATTGACTGATCCTTTTAGCATCTCTATAAAACACCAAATACCCTCTCCAATGGAACTTGGTTAGAAGGAGGAACGTTGGGTATGTTCAAATGTGGGCAGTGCATGTGTTTTAGCCTGTCCATAGTACAACAAACCAAAATCCTATCACAAGTGCCTCAAATGGAAAAACAATTTTTTTATCCGTGATTTTGCCAATTGTAGGACAGAATGAGTAGTTTATATGTGTACTTGCCCCTGACCCTAATCAATTACATTGGAAAAATCATGTCGAATATTTAAAAGAAGAGTGGGTATCATTGGGGATATAGAAATAGTACGAGACCGCCAGTTAGCTCGACATGGGTGGGAACCATTCATAATGGTGAATGGGAATCTCTGCGCTTTTTGATCTTTAGAAGTCTGTGAGACCGTCCCCAAGAGGAGGAGAATGGGATTAGCGAAATCCTGTGTAAGGAGGCCAATGGATTTACCGTTTGGACTCTGTCAACCAAAGGGCCTATTGAGACTTTTGCAATTTAGTTGACTTTTAATGATTAGACTCTCGATCATGGCCTGTCCACATGCTTTGCTCTGTTCGATAATATCTCATAGAGGACCACTATTGTCTCTTTTCAGTACTGACCAATGGAATAATGTTTCTAGTGTTATATCTTTAATTTTTTTATTATATTCATTGATCTACTCACAGCTTGATAATCTAGTCTGCTGAGGACAATGAATTTTTGTACGCAGATGTATTCTATTGGCCATGTTTGAATGCCGGTGTCAACTACATGTGTATGCTATATAATATTTGCTCCGGGGAAAATCAATTATAGAATGTCCGCCACATTAGTCTTTATTACATATATAATGGCAGATGAGGTGGTGTCAGAAAATAAGTACATTTGCCAAGGGTTGACTCCTCGTGGGCGTTAGTCAGTAAATGTGGCTTAGGAGTACCTTCGAACTGTAAAGCAACCTTATTTATAGGTATGGGCACGATCCCTGGAGCTTGGTAGAGATATGACATTATGTTTACCTCATGACATGACGCAGTGCATTGTTTTGAAAGCCGGGCGCCGCGAGTGGTTCGGGCTGGCTTCAGAATATGCGCGGTGTCGTTTTACGGCGATGTTATCCGGAATGTGCAGGTATTTTTACTCACGGGACATGCGCAGTTGAACAACAGAACGCCGGAAAAACCAAGAGCAGTGAAATATGCACACATGCTCAGGGATCATGGTGGAGGGTATAAATCATTATTACTACTTGTAAGCACTGGGGACTTATATTTTATACATTTGCGGGGCCATTTTAAGACTTATAAGGGGATGAAGATGACAATTTGCTCTGTATCCCTCTTATCTTGGGTGGCCAGCGTAATAGAGGAGCTGCCGGGGGGGAATATACGTCTTTTATCCTGGCAGTCACTTCAAGCTAAAGTATCAGTTCAACTTATTCTAACCTAAAAGGGAAGTACATGTGTAGTGAGTATATGCGTTGTATATAGCGTATTCTTTTTCACAGGAGTGAAATTTTTGAATGATTACCTGATGCATCACTAATTTTGTATGGAAACGCGTCGGGATAGCTTGGATTTTAAAGGGTGTGCTATACACAGCATGTAGTGATATTATATGTCATTAAAGCGGAGACGCTCTTTATCGGGGCGATTACTCCACTGGCAGATAGTGACAGTATGTTTTTTTTTTGTGAGCTGTATCATTCCTAGGGTATTCAGTGGTAATATATAGGGGTTTAGATAATAATATTTTTAGATAGACTAGTAAAAGTTACAAATATATAACACTGCCATAGTGCCCCATACACTGCCAAATATATAACACTGCCATAGTGCCCCATACACTGCCAAATATATAACACTGCCATATTACCTCATACACTGCCAAATATATAACACTGCCAAATATATAACACTGCCATAGTGCCCCATACACTGCCAAATATATAACACTGCCATAGTGCCCCATACACTGCCAAATATATAACACTGCCATAGTGCCCCATACACTGCCAGATATATAACACTGCCAAATATATAACACTGCCATATATATAACACTGCCATAGTGCCCCATACACTGCCAGATATATAACACTGCCATAGTGCCCCATACACTGCCAGATCTCTATAAACACTGCATAGTTGCCCCATACACTGCCAGATATATAACACTGCCAAATATATAACACTGCCAAATATATAACACTGCCATAGTGCCCCATACACTGCCAAATATATAACACTGCCATAGTGCCCCATACACTGCCAGATATATAACACTGCCATAGTGCCCCATACACTGCCAAATATATAACACTGCCATAGTGCCCCATACACTGCCAGATATATAACACTGCCATAGTGCCCCATAATATATCACTGCCATAGTGCCCCATACACTGCCGATATATAATCACTGCCTTGTGCCCCCATTTTTTTTATTACTCTGGCCAAATATATAACACTGCCATAGTGCCCCATACACTGCCAGATATATAACACTGCCATAGTGCCCCATACACTGCCAGATATATAACACTGCCATAGTGCCCCATACACTGCCAGATATATAACACTGCCATAGTGCCCCATACACTGCCAAATATATAACACTGCCATATTACCTCATACACTGCCAAATATATAACACTGCCAAATATATAACACTGCTATAGTTCCTCATACACTGCCAGATATATAACACTGCCATATTTCCCAATACACTGCCAAATATATAACACTGCCAAATATTAACACTGCACATAGTGCACCTACACTGCAGATATATAACTCTGACCTATTATATAACACTGCATAGTTGCCCCATCACTGCCAAATATATACACTGCCATAGGTGTCCCATACAACTGCCAGCGTATTATTACACTGCATAGTGTCCAATACCACTGCCAGATATATTACTCTGCCATTATTGTCCCCATACACTGCCAGATTATTATATACACACTGCCCAATAGTGCCTCCCATTCACTGCCAGATATATAACAACTGCTAAATATATAAACACTGCCCATAGTTCCCCATACAATGCGTAAATGTATAACAATGGCCATAGTACCCATACACTGCAAAATATATAACAATGCCATAGTGCCCCATACACTGCAGTTATCTAACGCTGCCTAGTGCCATTACACTGCCAGATAAGATATTATAACACTGCAAATTTATAACACTGCATAGTGCCCCATACAACTGCAAATATGTAACAATGCCAATATATATCACCTGCCCATTGATGCCCCATACTACTCCAGATTTATAACAATGCATAATTATATAACACTGCCAAATTTATAACACTGCCATAGTGCCCCATACACTGCCAAATATATAACATTGCCACATGGTGCACCTTTCACTGCCAGATATTATAACATGCCATAGTGCCATAACACTGCCAGATATTAACACTGCCATGTGCCCCCACTACCACTGATCCCTCAAATATATAACACTGCCATAGTGACCCATACACTGCCAAATATATACACTGACCATAGTGACCATACATGCCAAATATATTAACTGCAATAGTGCCCCATTACACTGCCATATATATAAACCGCATAGTGACCCCATATGGCTGCCAAATATATAAACACTGGCCATAGTGCCCCATACTATGCCCTGATATTTAACAATGTCACTAGTTGGCCCTTAACACTGCCAGCTATTTAACACTGCAATATTAACCATACACTGCACAATATATCAACACTGGCCAAATATTAATAACACTTGCTATAGTTCTCTTACCATGCAGGATATATAACACTGCCATAGTGCCCCATACACTGCCAAATATATAACACTGCCATAGTGCCCCATACACTGCCAGATATATAACACTGCCAAATATATAACACTGCCATAGTGCCCCATACACTGCCAAATATATAACACTGCCATAGTGCCCCATACACTGCCAAATATATAACACTGCCAAATATTATAAACATGACTTTGTGCCCCATACACTGCCAAATATATAACACTGCCATATTGCCCCATACACTGCCAAATATATAACACTGCCATAGTGCCCCATACACTGCCAAATATATAACACTGCCATAGTGTCCCATACACTGCCAGATATATAACACTGCCATAGTGCCCCATACACTGCCAAATATATAACACTGCCATAGTGCCCCATACACTGCCAAATATATAACACTGCCAAATATATAACACTGCCAAATATATAACACTGCCAGATATATAACACTGCCATAGTGCCCCATACACTGCCAGATATATAACACTGCCATAGTGCCCCATACACTGCCAAATATATAACACTGCCATAGTGCCCCATACACTGCCAGATATATAACACTGCCATAGTGCCCCATACACTGCCAGATATATAACACTGTAATAGTGCCCCATACACTGCCAGATATATAACACTGCCATAGTGCCCCATACACTGCCAGATATATAACACTGCCAAATATATAACACTGCCATAGTGCCCCATACACTGCCAGATATATAACACTGCCATAGTGCCCCATACACTGCCAAATATATAACACTGCCAAATATATAACACTGCCATAGTGCCCCATACACTGCCAGATATATAACACTGCCAAATATATAACACTGCCAAATATATAACACTGCCATAGTGCCCCATACACTGCCAAATATATAACACTGCCATAGTGCCCCATACACTGCCAAATATATAACACTGCCATAGTGCCCCATACACTGCCAGATATATAACACTGCCATAGTGCCCCATACACTGCCAAATATATAACACTGCCATAGTGCCCCATACACTGCCAAATATATAACACTGCCAAATATATAACACTGCTATAGTGCCTCATACACTGCCAGATATATAACACTGCCATATTACCTCATACACTGCCAAATATATAACACTGCCAAATATATAACACTGCCATAGTGCCCCATACACTGCCAAATATATAACACTGCCATAGTGTCCCATACACTGCCAAATATATAACACTGCCATAGTGTCCCATACACTGCCAGATATATAACACTGCCATAGTGCCCCATACACTGCCAGATATATAACACTGCCATAGTGCCCCATACACTGCCAAATATATAACACTGCCATAGTGTCCCATACACTGCCAAATATATAACACTGCCATAGTGTCCCATACACTGCCAGATATATACACTGCATAGTGGCCCTATTCTATGCCACAGATTATATATCTCTCTGCCATAGTGCCCCTTAAACTGCCATACATTTAACTCTGCCATAGTGTCACCTCTACTAATGCCAGATATTCTTACAACTGCCATATTGCCCCATCAACTTGTTGAAGTGAGATATATAACACCTGCAATAGTGCCCCAATACAACTGGAAAGATTTTATCACTGAATAGTGTACCATTCAATGCCATGTTATTTAACACTGTGATCAGTGCCCCATACACTGCCAGATTCTATACACTACCACAGTGCCCCATACACTGCCAGATATATAACACTGCCAAATTTATAACACTGCCATAGTGCCCCATACACTGCCATATAAATAACACTGCCATATTGCCCTGCCCATAAAGCCAAGTTATAAACACTGCTTAGTGCCCATACACTCACAAATATTTATACACTGCCATAGTGGCCCCATACTACTGCCAGTCTATATAAACACTTGCCTTAGTCCCCATACACATGACTTATATATACATGCCATAGTTCCGCATACACTGCCATATATATAACACTGTCATAGTGCCCCATACACTGCCAAATATATACACTCGCCTGATATATACACTGCCATAGCCCCAACACTGCATAGGGCTATCTTTTATGCACCTGATACAAGGAAAGCTGGTCATCCCGGGGAAGGCGCTTTGCATTGCTGCCCACCCCCCGGGCCCAGATCAGCAGGTCACATATGTGCAGGTTGTTATGAGCTCCGCCTCCTCCGCAGGGCACTGGCCATTGGTGAACCTAAAGATTTAGGATAGTATCAGGTCCATTTGTGTATTCTGGCAGGCAGACGGGTGTGAGGTCAAGGAGTCAGTGACGCATTATTGATGAAGATGACACTGAGCGCTGCCCTATAGCGGCCACAGGCCCGGGGGACGCCATGACACCAAATCCCTTTTTTCAGATGCATGCCGAGTTACGAGGGTGCGAAGCTTGTAGCGCGTGGGGTGACACTTCTAATGTGCTATAAATCACCGCCTAGCAAATCAATGGACGCTCTTCCTGCGATATTGTGTTCATCATCTGAACTTTACACGACATTTTTCTTTTATAATAAAAGAGATGGCGCCAGCGGCTCGGAGGTGCCGCCATTAACCCTCTGTGTTGTGAAGGTGAATGTTGGGATCTGTGGGCCCGGAACAGACGGGGCTCACGGGCATGTGCTCAGAAGTTGTAACATCATAAGACTTAGGGATAGTAGCGCTGTCTGGATACCACAGCTCGAACATATGTAGTGGTACAACAGGGGAGATGAAATTTTCCACATTTACTTTTAATATATTCACTTGGGTTATTTGGTAAACAACCAAGTTTTTTTGTTAAAGTCATTTTTAACTAGATTAATGCATGGGAGTTTGATTAGAGATTTGGTTGGGATGTTTTATTTTACTTTTTTTATTTATTTATCTTTAATTTTTTTTCCCTCCAATTTTTTGTTTTTTGTTTCTATTAATAATATGATAAACTTGTTTTTTTCTTTTTTTTTGGTCTCTTATAATTGTATGTCAGTTACGGCGGATTACATGAGTGTTAGTAGTAACAGGGTATGGCGAAATTTTATTTTAATATTTTATTTTATTCTTTTTTTTTTTTATTTTTTTAACGAGCGTGTTATGCCAGGTGAGCGTAGATTGGTATGTTGAAATCCCGACAATGGTGGTGGAGTATATTTTAGGATGATAGGCAGTCCATAGTTCGTAGGTCATGGGATCTTTTTTTTTGGGTTTATTATATTTTTTATTTTACTTTTTATTTTTGAGCTGTTAATTGGACTGGCTTGGGGTTACATCACTAATTGTGTCTCATGTGGATGGTTGAAGGTGTATGGATGGGAAATCATGGGAAGGATAGTTGGCATGGGCGTTTTGGGTTAACAAACTTGTGGATAGTAGGGAGATTTTGTAATAAGAGAGGAGCGCTATCTATAGTGGCTCGTAAGGTGGGTGTAGTGGCTGGGTGTGTAGTTGGACCTACATTGGCGGAAGGGGGGATTCCGGTATTTCATAACGTAAAGCATGTATACTACCAATACATTTTTATCAAACAATCTCGTTATGAATGAGGGAGAGGGGAGGCTGTGGGGTTTGTACCACCTATTGTACTGCGCATTGTGAATTTATTATATGTCCCTCTATTAAAAAGAACAGCAAGGTCAATATGCTTGTCCTTTTATTTTGGATGGTAGTTCCTTTAGGCACACTCAGGTACGTTGCGAATTTCACATGGGGATGATTTGGGAGCTAAATGAATTTGGCTGTTGTGGACTGGACAAATTGAGTCAACCCGATGGCTGGCGAGGTTCTGGTTAGTGAGCAAGTCTTTATGCCCAATTGGGAAGTATTATGGATTTGGCAGGGCAGTGTGTAAAAAAATATCGGTAAGGAGTATTTAACCAATAGGACAGTTTTTATTAATTTCTACCTAATCATAGGCATTCGGTATTTGTCCACCTGAGGCAGGTGTCTGCTGCGGAGCCACAATTAGGCAAGCCGGTTATTTTATTTTAAGACGTTTTATAAGTTATAGACAGGTATTTGTCTCCATAGGCAGGTTTAGAGAAGGGGTATTTATGTCCCCCATAGGCAGGTATAGGAAGTTAAAGGCAGGTATATGTCCCCCCATAGGCAGGTATAGGAAGTTATAGGCAGGAGGTATAGGAAGTTATAGGCAGGTATATGTCCCCCCATAGGCAGGTATAGGAAGTTATAGGCAGGTATATGTCCCCCTCATAGGCAGGTATAGGAAGTTATGGGCAGGTATATGTCCCCCCATAGGCAGGTATAGGAAGTTAAAGGCAGGTATATGTCCCCCATAGGCAGGTATAGGCAGGTTAAATGAAGGTATATGTCCCCATAGGCAGGTATAGGAAGTTTTATAGGCAGGTTATACACTCCTCATAGGCAGGTATAGGAAGTTATGGGCCAGGTATATGCCCCCATAGGCAGGATAGGAAGTTTAAAAGGCAGGTTATTATCGTCTCCCCCATAGGACGGTAATAGGGAAGTTATAGGCAGGTTATAGGAAAGTCTTAGGCACGGTATATGTCCACCATAGGCAGGAATTAGGAAGTTATGGCAGGTATAGGAAGTTAAAGGGCAGGATATGTACCCCTATAGGCAGGTATAGAGTTTAAGGCAGGTATATGTAACCCATAGGCAGGTATAGGATGGCTTTAAAATAAAAATTAAAAAAAATACAAGTACTCACCTCACTCCCCCCACTGCTCCGACTCCGAGGCTCTCTATCGTGTCTTCTTCCCGGCACAGGGGCGTGATTTCTTCAGGCAGCGTTTTGACACTCACATCACCTGTGCCGGATACTCTGGAGGGCTGCAGGTCTGCTTGTGGTCTTCCGGAGTCCTCTGCGGAGCAGGGGCCACCCACTCTCTGCTCCACGGTGGTATTTTCAGATGTATGTGCTCCCAGAGGAGGCGCATACAGCTGAAGACAGGCCATGGCGGCGCCTGGACACCAACAGTGACTCGAGTATAAGCCGAGGACGGCTTTTGTAGCACATTTTTTGTGCTGAAAAACTCAGCTTAAACTCAAGTATATACAGTACGTTTTTACATACAATAACATTAACAAAGTATTCCATGCGCCCACCCATCTGAATTGGCAAATCCAATGTCCTGAAGCCCTATGTATGTAATATGCAACAAAGAAGGAACAGGTGAAGAAAGCGGCAATGGAAAACGCATCAAAAACTGACCAAATCCCATAAAAACCGGAATATAAACCAGAAAGGTGATTCAGGTACGTAATCTAGTGACTGTGTTTGACGTCTTGTGGATACAAACACACTGATGGATCACGCACTTTCCAAACAGTTTAGATAAGTGAAAGAAGCTTGCTGGGTAATAATGCAGTTTAATTGGAGGTCAGTTAATACTGCACCAAAACTGCGCTGTGTGAAAGCAGCCTTAGGCTAGGTCACACGGTGTATTTGCAGGGCGTAATTACGCCCCGCAATTACGCCGTGTGGCCGGGGGCGGGAGCGCGGGACTGAGCAGGGGCCTGGCAGGGAGGGCTGGCACTTGCCGGCCCATATGACTTGAATTGCTAGACGGCGTAAATCCTAGTTCTCTATGAGACTGTGAATTACCATAATGAATGGGACGTTTTCAGCCCGTAATTTGCGCACTCCGCGCGTAATTACGGACCGAAATACGGCCCATTTTAAGCCGTGTGAACATGGCCTTAGGCTATGTTCACACAGCTTAATTGAAGGGCGTAATTACGCCCTGCAATTACGCCATGTGGGCAGGGCGGGAGCAGGGGGCCGGCACCTCGCCGGCCCCATAGACTATCATTACTTGCGCCGCATATACGCCGCTAGTAAATGACATGTCACTTCTCTCCCGGCATTGTTTGAGCGGGGAGAGGAGACGTAATCCATAGTTCTCTATGAGAACTGTGGATTACCGTAATGACTGGGACTGATTTCAGATCGTAATTCGCACAGTACGCCGCAAATTACGGGCTGAAATACGTGCCCAAATAAGCCGTGTGAACATAGCCTTAGAAACAGCTCAGGCAAGATGGCCGCCCCCATAATCATAAACAGAATAAAAAATTCTACCATAAAAAAATAAAAGAAGAAAAGAATAAAACGTATCTTTTTTCTTAGGCATGTTTCCACGGGTATTTGCAGGACGAATTACGCCCCCCAGTTACGCCGGTGGCCGGGGGGGGAGCGGGGAGGGAGCGGGGGCCCATTTCCCCCGGCCCATAGACAATCATTTTCTACGGCGTATACGCCGCAAAATGACTGTCAATTATCTCGGTTGTTCGCCACAGGAGAGGAGACGTAATCCATAGTTCTCATGAGAACTTGATTACCGAATGAAGGGCCCTTTTCACCTAATTTTTCCCCACCCCGGCGCGTAATTACGGGCCGAAATACGGCCATTTTAAAAAACGTGTGAACATGGCCTTACAATGTGGAATGAGCTTCACTGACCGCTAGCAGCTGCGATCTGGCCATGCATGTGAATGAGGAGGGCGGCGCTCAGCAGGGCTGATTTGGCGTCATGAGAAAACCCTACTTGAGCCGTCCTCTAGTCTGGGACAATTGGGACGAATCTTAAGGGGAATGTAAAAGCTAAGTAGTTCTTAACCTCGATGGGTATAATATTCGATATTGATTGGTCTTGATGTCTTTCCTTCTTTGTACTCTGGGGAAGAACTCCACTTTGATACCAGTTACTATAGCATCTATCACATTTTGGGTTTGGTCTACTTTAACAATGCAGTAGTTTGACCAATACCGGTCTCGGGCTGCACCAGGAGGAGCTTGGTTCACACTGCAGTTTGGTTCCATTTGAGACCTCCACTATGGATATCCATTGGGTTGCCCATTCTGGATCTATCGCAGGATCCATCAAGATACCTTTTTCAGATATCCCAACAGATGCTCACAGCAGAGATCCTGAGCACAGCACGAACCAAGCCTGATCTCTGGTGTCACATTAGGTGCGAGGGAATCCCTGCCGAAGGCGTTCAGAACCATACAGATATGACTTATTCGCAGCCTGATCTCCAAGACCCTCTTCACACTGCGTTTAGCATCCCCATTTACCACAAGTGTTGTGAAAGCTCTCGCCGGATATAGTAAACATGTCCATAGCCAGTGTCGGACTGGGGTGCCAGGGGCCCATAGGTGGAGATGACTCTAGGGGACTACCAGTTGACGGGAAGTGGAGCATACACAGTTGCTCATCACCTTCTCTGACAACTAGAGAAGTAACATACTGAACTGTTTCTTTATTCCCTTCATCTTCTGTTTCCACAGCTGAGGTGGGCTATGGCTAATAAGCTGTATGTCCTTTGTTGCTTTATGCTTGTGCATCTTATTAGAGGTATTCCTCCCCTTTGTATATCTGAGTCAGTATCTTTAATCATAAGCCTCTCTTGTGTTTCCGTGAAAATGAAAATGCTCTTGGTGCCAGGAGCGTAACTAGAGAAGCCAGGGCCCCAAAGCAAACTTTTGGATGGGGCCCCTACCCTCCCCTTCGCCCACCTCCCTGACCATGACCATGTACCAGGACATGCTGTTAGATAATATAGATAATACAAGGGGTAAATACCTCACCATAGATATCACCATCATACCGCTACCAAACAAATCCTACTATACCAAAACCAACTTTACTAAAACACTACTACATATGGACCGGATTATCCCGCCAGAAAAAAAAGACCACAAATTACACATGTGACAAATTTATCCCCTACACTATTACTACATAACAAAGACCAATATTCCTTGATATATGACCATATAGGGTATATACTAAGGTACACGGGCTCTGCAACTGATATAACCACCATCCATGACCATATAGGGGTAGACACCAGTGTACACAGCTCTGTAGACTAATTTTTTTTCCCCCATATATTACCATAAGTGGTAAAATACTATGTACACGGGCTCGCAGACTGAAAATTACCCCCATTAGTGACCTATAGTGTATAACTATGTACACAGGCCTGCGACTGTATATCATTCCATACAATGCCCATAAGGGGTAACACCAGGTCACGGCTCTGCAGACTGATATTACCCCCAAAAAACAGTGACCTATAGGGTAGATAAAGTGTACCCGGCCTTAAGACTTTTTTACCTCCATAAGTGACCATATAGTGTAGGTACCATGTACCCAGGCTCTGCAGACTGTATAAAAAACCTCCATACAGTGACATATAGTAAAACACCATGTAAACGGGCCGCAACATATAAGGATACAGTGCAGTTACATCTTTGACTCACAGGTGACTTTTCTCTGACCATCGTTGATTTTTCCCCTTTTGTTCTGCACCGGGGTCCATCCGCCATCTTGATACATCCCCGGCCACCACTTGTCCCGAAATTTTAACACAAAATTCTTAGAATCCGATTTTTTTCCAGCACCTGCCCCCCTGGCTATATGGGGCCATTTTTGGCAGCAGGCTTTGAAGGAAATGGGGGCCCCAATAGGCAAGGTTTAGGTAGCCAATAGAGTGCCCAATAGGCAGGCGGGGGTTTTTTAGCTAAAGGGAGCCATACATAGCGGGTTTGTTGGGGGTATAGGGGGATATAGGTAGGAAGCTTTAGGGGCAATAGGCAGACCCTTCACGGTAGCTATAGGGATATCAGCAGGCAACTTAACTTAAAAAGGGAGCCTTTAGGGGGCTATGCCCGGGGAGCTGGGGGGATCTACAGGCAGGGGCTATAAAAAAGGGAAGCTAGGGGGCATAAAGGGAAGCTAGGGGGGTATAAAGGCAAACTTTTGGGGTAAAAAGGCAAGCTTAGGGGGGATACGGCAGGCTTAGCTTTTATAAAAAAGGGAGGGTTCCGGGTAAACGGCCGGCTTTGGGGTTAAAACGGCCGCTTAGGGGGGGATACAGGGGGGCTTACGGGGGTACAGGGACTTAGGGGTATCGGCCGGCTAAAAGGGGGAAACGGCCCTAATGGGGATACGCCGGCTTAGGAGTATACGGGAGGCTTAGGGGGTATACGGCAGGCTTTTGGGGGTTTTACAGTGGCTTTCGGGTAACAGCGGGTTAGGGGGTGTACAGGGGGATTGGGGGGATACGGCAGGCTTTGGGGATATAAGGGCAGGGTTAGGGGGGATACGGTGGCTTAGGGGGGTATACAGGCGGCTTAGGGGTAATAGGCAGGGTAGGGGGATCAGGTGGGTTTGGGGGTATACAAAGGGGCTTTGGGGGAAAAGG
>JAODAL010059658.1:0-21353 GCA_025379985.1 Phyllomedusa bahiana
TAAAGTTTAAAAATGCAAAAGCATTCAGGTAACTTATTGACAAATTGCCAAGCTTGAGTGACACAAACATAAAGGATGGAGTTTTTACTGGATCTCAGACATAAGCTTCCTCAATATGAGGAGTTTCTCCGTTTGTTGCAGGGCAAGGAAAATCTTTTGGACTTTGATAAGTGGTAAAAAAATTTTCTGGAAAATCTCAAGAGCAGATAACTATGAAGAGTTGGTGGGAAATCTCCACAAAACATATTTGGATCTTGGCTGTAGCATGTCCTTGAAGTTTAATTTCTTACATTCACATCTAGACCATTCTCCACCAAACTGCTTACAATGACGAAGCCAGTAGAAATTTTTCACCAAATATTTTTTCCCCCAAATCTACGCAGGAGAATAAGCACAAAACCAAAACCCCCATGGCCCCAGGGCAGAATTCATCATGGAGAAGAGGGGCTTGCTCCTTTCCTGGATCTGGGAACGGTTGAAATACCATCTCCGAGATCCTGCAAATGGAAAAAGCGGTAAAAAGATTTGGTCACATGCGACAGCCAGGCCAGGTATGCATAGAAATAGGGTTCATCATCAGTGGTGGAGCGATCTTACCAGCCAACCATGATTCAAGATGGTTGATCTACTGCTAAAAATGGGCTTCGGGCAGTTTACATCTTGCTTATCTATCTCTAGGGTATTTGCTCTGTCCCTCCGTTTCCCCAAGGGGTTGGCTTTTTGGGGTTCAAATTACACTGTTCAAAACAAAATTTAAAAAAAGTTGTCTTTTCTTAATGATTTTGACCTTCTGAATTTAAAATCTGAGAATGAAAATTTGGTTTTTTAAAATATCAAAGAGTAACTTTTACTGCTCTAAATTTTAATGCATAAATTTTCAGTACTTCGAAACATTATTACTTTTGAAAATATAAAGAAGCAGAATATTTTGTTATGCCAATTTTCTGATACTTATTTAGAGGAAACATAGCAACTATTCAAATAACTTATAAATGTCTAAACACTATTACGAATTACAAAGAGTTGCAGAATTTGCACTAAAAATGTGGTCCTCATTCAGTGACAGCTCTTTTTTGCTTGCCTCTTGAACTCCTGCATCAGATCATCTCTTACAGTTGTCCAACAGTAATCTGCGAGCATTGATAAATTCCATTATCTTTTCTCCATAGCTGCAATATCTTGGTGAAATCTCTCACTGTGCTCATCGCTCACTGCTCCGCAGTTTGGCGGAAAAATCTGATTAATGAAGAAATGAGTCTTCAAGGACATGCTACAGCCAAGATCCTTATATGTTTTGAGGAGATTTCCCACCAACTCTTCACAGTTATCTGCTTTTGAGATTCCTTCTTGAGGAGAGCACCGAACGAACAGCTTGAGAGTTTATTTTGCCTTTTTGCCCTCTATAAAAATCTGCATATCACAAGGCATTTGGAAAAAGGGGAAAAAAGCCCAAAGCACCCTTTGTTGGATGTAACAAAAACCTCAATTTGCTTTTGACCCCCAGTCTTGAGAAAGCAAAAAAGGATTTTTTTTAGCCAAGCCAGTATCTCATTGCGACAACCTTTTTTTTGGGGTTTTTGTCCCCGCAGGTAGGGACAGAAAAGATGGGCTTGCTGTGTGGGAGGCATTGGGGACAAAATCCCGAAAAAGCGTTGTCTGCAAAAGAATACTGGCTTGGCTAAAAAAACCCTTTTTTTGCTTTTCAAAACTCGGTGGGTCAAAGCAAATTGAGGTTTGTTAAAACCAACAGAGGGCCTTTGGGCTTTCCCCCCCCTTCCCCCATAATGCCTTGTGATATTTGAGATTCCCAGAAAGTTTGTTACCACTAATGCAAATGCTCCCTTAGAGCCTTTTCCTTGTCCTGAAAACAAAGGAGAACTTTTCATTTTAAAAGGGGCTTTGTCTGGGGCCAATAAAACCTACCCTTTTATGTATGTAAAATCAACATTGGCAATTTATCAATAATTTAACTTAATGCTTTTGCATTTTTATTATTCCTCAAAAAGTTCTTTTTTAAAAAACCCAAAATTGATAGAAAGGGTGGTAACAAAATCTTATAATGGGTCAACATGTTCTGGATGCAGGCTATTTTACTCATTGGCTGAAGTGAATGTTGGAGAGACCAGTCTCTTTTATTGTAGTGATATTCTCTTGCACAACTATATCACTCACAGAGAAAGCACTGTACTTTTTGTATCCACCCTTGAGACCAAGTAAGAGGGAAACCACCTTTTTAAAAGGGGTACCACAGAGGGGCCTAAAAATGTTAAAACCTAGTTTATTACCTAACAGTTTTTTTTCATTTTTGTCAAGGTTTCTTCTGAGGGACGGAAATTGAAGGCAGTGCATTGACATTATGCAGCAAGATTGCTTTTAGGCTTGTTTTGGATGAATCGATGAAGATCCTCCATTAATTTGGATTATGACTTATCTTTAGAGCTTTAATTTATCTGTTTATGTCGTTGCATGCCACAAAATCACCCTCTATGAAGAAGTATTGTTCTAGATAGTCCGATAGTCTCTGAAACACGTCGGTCTTTTATGTCTGTTCCGCTTACGTAAGCTACATCAAAAGTGACGACACTTTAGTCGGCTAGCTTGTTAGTGTGGATCCCGCATGCTGCCGGCCAGGGCATATTAGTGGTGAATACACCACACATTGTTCATGAAGACACGATTTATTTAGTGAGTACTTCAGTTTTATTTAGTGGGATAGGCTTGCGGTGCTTATATTCTTAATGCTAGTTTGCTTAGCGCTTCCAGCGTGGAGACTTTTTTTCTGCCTTTAAAGAAACTGGAAATGGTAGAAGCTCTGTTCTGAGTGAACACCTAACATAACTCTTTATGGAGAGCACTGAAACACTGTACCAGGTATGATCTTGATGAAATATATATTTATGGAACGAATGTTTATGGATTAACTATTGTGGATTGGGTTAGCATTTTTGTATATTGATAAAAGCGCGATTGTCTTTTATATATATTTATATTATTAATCCTGTACTGATTCTGAGTTATAAATAATACTAATAATAATAATTAATTTATTATATAGCGCCACATATTCCGCAGACTTTACAAATAGAGGAAATAAGCACAGACAAACCAGACTTACATTATAAAAAGCTCTGACAAATGAGACACGCGGTGGTGAGGCCCTGCTCGCAAGACTTACAATCTATTAGTGAAAGGGGTTTGAAACAAAAGGTGACAAGTGTTTGGGTTTTTAACAATGGACCAGCCATGTTACATAAAGATGGGGTAGTATACATAAAATTGGATGAACCTGCCATCCCAACCATACACTATATACAGATAAGTGCCTGTGGTGCCAAAGTGCAGGAAGTGACGAATCTGTGACAGAATTTGGGGGGGTTGACAATTAGGGATCTTGATAGGCTTTCTAAGAAGAGAAGTTTTCAGAGCGCACTTAAAACTGTGAGGTTTGTGAGTGTGCCTGATCACATGGGGTAACATGTTCCAAAAGAATGTGCAATACGTGAAAAATCTTGGAGACGGGCATGGGAGGTTCGGATGAGTGAGGTTTTGTAGTCTTAGATCATAGCAGAGCGGAAGAAGGGTAGGGGGGTAGACAGAGATAAGGGAGAGATGTATGGGGGTGCAGCCTGTGGAGAGCCTTATGTGTGAGATTTGAGAGTTATGTTGATTCTGTACTAAAATAGGCAGCCAGGCAGAGACTGACACAGGGTAGAGGCATCAGTATAGCGCGGGAAAGAAAGACAAGCCTGGCTGCTGCATTCCAGGACAGATGGCAGAGGGGAGAGTTTACAGAGAGGAAGCCCAACAATAGGGAGTTACAGTAGTCAAGACGAGAATGAATAAGAGCATAATGAGAGTATGTGTTTGTTTCCACAGTGAGAAATGGACGGATTCGGGAGATGTTCTTGAGGTGCAGGTAACAGGAGCGGGCAAGGGATTTGATATAGGGGGGTGAAGGTCAGATCAGAGTCTAGAATAACCCCCAAAACATCGGCCCCGCTGCCTAGGAGTTTATGGTGTACCACACACTGAGAAGAAATAGCCGGGTGGGGTCGGATAGTAGATGGTGGGATGACTAGAATTTCAGTTTTAGTGAGGTTTAGTTGGAGAAGGGGAGGACATGATGTCAGAGACAGCGGACAGAACAGTCACTGGTGTTCTGTAGCAGGCAGGAGTGATGTCTCGGGAGGAAGGGGTATAATTGATGTCATCAGCGTAGAGATGGTACTGGAACCAAATTCTACTGATGGTTTGTCCAATGGGGCTGTTTTAAGTGAAAAGAGGAGAGGACCAAGAACGGATCCCTGAGGAACCCCGACAGCAAGAGGGAAGGAGGTAGAACCGGAAAAAGAGACACTGAAGGAGCGGTCAGAGAGGTAGGAAGAGAACCCAAGAGAGAGCGGTGTCCTGGATACCGATGGTGCGGAGCATGTTGAGGAGGAGGTGGTGATCAACAGTGTCAAATGCTGCAGAGAGATCCAGAAGAAGCAGCAATGAGTAGTTTACCCTGCGATTTTGCTGTCAGGGGAATCATTTTAAACTTTAAAAAAGAGCAGTTTCTGTGGAAGTGTAGGGGCGGAAACCGGATTGCAGAGGGTCTAGAAGAGAGTTACAGAGAATAGCGGATCAGGGGAGATTTGAACCAACGTTCCATGAGTTTGGAGATGAAGGGCAGGTTAGAGACTGGTCGGTAGTTGGCGGCGCAGAGGGTCCAGAGAGGGCTTTTTAAGTAAGGGAGGTTATAACAGCGTTTTTAAAGGAGGATGGAAGATCCCAGTGGAGAGAGAGAAGGTTACAGATTGTAGTGGGGGTGAGAGAGGAAGCTGGAGAAATGGACTGGACAAGGTGGGAGGGGAAAGGGGTCACTAGAGCAAGTGGTTTGGGGGGAG
Source organism: Phyllomedusa bahiana (assembly GCA_025379985.1). NCBI lineage: Eukaryota > Metazoa > Chordata > Amphibia > Anura > Hylidae > Phyllomedusa > Phyllomedusa bahiana. The sequence continues at coordinate 4,890 of JAODAL010059658.1, forward strand.
CAGACCGAGAAGCCTGGACACTTTTATTTCTTCTGATGTCGGGTCAAGGGCCGAGAGCCCAATTTGAGGACGTGCGGGGAGGGACAGGATGGTGTTAATTGGGGATTGTGATGTGATGTTTTGCCGGATGCCCGTCAATTTTGTCTTTGAAGTGAGTGGCCAGGTCTTAGCACAGAGGTCAGTGACCGGGGCCTGAGCTTTGGGCCTGAGGAGGGGAGTGAAGGTATCAAACAGACGTTTTGGGTTGTTGTGTAGTGTTGAGAGAGGGAGGTGAAATATTTTTGTTTGGCCATGAAGGGCATGTGGTAGGTCCTGAGCATGAATTTGTAGTGGAGAAAGTCTGCAGGTAGCTTTGACTTTCTCCACAGCCGCTCAGCACACACAGCGCTGCAGATAGCGAGTCTGAGGCGTGTGCCAAGGCTGCGGGCGTCTGACTCTGGTGGTACGGTGTGTGAGTGGTGCCAATATGTCCAGGGTGGTAGTGAGAGTTTCATTGTAATGTTTAACAGCCAGGTCAGGACAGGAGAGAGAGGAGATTATTATATTTCAGAGCTGTACTCATTATTCTGCTGGTGGAGAAACTGTGTACTTACATTACATTAATTATCCTGTACTGATCCAGAAATACACCCTCTAATATACTCCAGAGCTGCACTATTTTGTTGGTAGAGTCTGTACATAAATTACATTGATTACACTGGAGAACAAAAGCTTGGAACTTGGTGCCTAGAAATTTTGACCTTATTCTGGGTATTTGAGTGCTGCTCAAATACCATCCATTGTGTTGTAGCAGCACCAGTGTATGAGATGTTGGTTAAATGATTCCACATTGTTTTTGTGATTAATTTGTTTATGAATCTGTAGTGCAGATGAATAGATTTGAATTTGCTCATGTACATTCATGTTTTTATTTGCAATGCTCTAAAATTTATGTCTTTTCCGTTTCACATGAATTTCCAACATTTCTTTACTACAATATTAAGGGCAACATGTATGAGCCCCGTTCGCTCTATTTTTAGCCAGGCGCACACCAGTATCAGGCACATAACAGAGCGCCCGCGGCACTTTGTAATGCACCTGAGATGGGGAGGCATGCTGGAGGTGTGTTGCGCTACAACAATACTAAGCTACAAATTTATAGCTTTAGTACGGCAAATCCAGGCACATTACTGCTAGAACAGGTAGCACACTTTAAAAGTGGTTTAACTGAGCCAGAATTGTCGCTTTGTAGCTAGAAAGCGCTAGACCTATTACCCACAGTAGAACAGGTTCATAGATTCAGGCACATGCTATGCTACATATGCACACAAAAAAATAGCACCTGGGCACCAAAAATCATACATGTCACCCTCAGTGACCACTACTTTCATCAGCATGTACTTGATAAGGTGGCAATGCCAGACCTCCAAAACTAGAGCTGATAGTGGAAAGCAGGTGTCATTTTCAGAATCTGCGTCCCCAAACATACTCAAAAGCTGTTCCAACTTTTAAGGCACCAAAATAAGTGTTCCCCAGTGTTATTTTTAGATACTACTGAGTTACATCTTGTATTTTAGGTTACGTTCACACAGCTTAATTGCGGGGCGGGGGAGGGTGCGGGGGGCCGGCACCTCGCCGGCCCATAGACTTGCATTACCACGGCGCAAAACGCCGCTAGTAATTAAATGTCACTTATTCCCGGCGGCGTATTCGCGAGCGGGGAGAGGAGGAATCCTAGTTCTCAGTGAGAACTGTGGATTACCGTAATGACTGGGATGTATTCCAGGTAATTCCGCAGTCGCCGCGAATTTCGGATGAATATGTCCCTTTAAGGCCGTGTGACATCCTTATTCATAATGTCCAATGATACAATGTAATACATTTGCACCATGAAAAACTTGTTTTAATTAGAACTAAAACAAAGCTAAAAAAATCAAAGTAAATCTTGTGAAGGGCAGAAAAGTAACCTTCCAACTTTGTGAGGGTACGAGGACTGTTTATGAAGGTAACGCAGTGTGCTCGCCGATCACGTCCCCATGGAAACCAGTTCATTAGAATTCAATGCAAAATAATGAAGCTAAGAAAATATACATATGATGGCACCGGGACAAAGGGTGGTTACCTGATTTAGAGTTTAAGCTTTTTTTGCCTTATTCTCTCAATTATTTTAGAGGGTCAATTCTGTCTGTCTCATTCTATCATCCATATTAGTGTGTCCGCTCTTTTGTCTATCGCATTCATAGTAGAAGATGAGCTCTTCTGTCTCATTCATGCACATTACAGCAGTTTATTTATTCTGAACCACATATTTCCTGACAGACTAAGTTCTAGCAACTGGTGGTTGTCAAAATGTTGTCAGACTCCACCCGTTTTTTTAGAATTTCCCCCTTCAAAGGTCATGTGGCAACTAAGTTCCTTCCAAAATAGGGCCCTGACCATCATTCATAACATACTAACTTGTTTGAAAAAGTTTGCAAATGTATAAATTAGTGTTGAGCGAAAAAGTTAGAGTTCGAGTAGAACCTTGAATTTTGAGAAGTGCGGTTCGAAGTTTGAGTCGAACTTTGAACCCATTGAAGTCAATGAGAGAAGATGTTCTGGTTAATTTTTATACCTATACAGGTGAGGAGAAGCTGCATTTAGCATCCATAACAGTAAAATGGACATGTGGAACAACTTAGTGAAGAAAATTGGGCTCCAAGAGTTACCAAAAAAAATTCACAGGCTAAAATAATTCATTCCTTTTAATGGCTAACTGGAAAGATGAGGATAATGTAGCTATAGGAGATGCAGTGGTAGCAACTGCTATGGGGCCCCTTTGATACATAAGAAAACACCGGTATTGGAAATGGCACATGGTAACTGGCAGGAGCCCCCAATCACTTTTTGCATCAGGGCCCAAGAACATGTCATATATGTGATGGCAGCAAGAACATCCCAATGGGGAACACGGAGGTTCAGCTGGCAGGGCCGTAGTTATAGGGGGTGCAGTGTTAGCCAGGACTGCCGTCAGTAATCTATTAAATGTTTCAGGGCCCCATATAGCTAAGTCAAATGAGGCCCCCACCCATTACTACTTCCTATTTTTAACATATCACTGGGCCCCTTTTTTATTAGGGCCCCTGACAGAAGTACTGCCCTATTGGCACCCCTGGCACCTCTTTTACAGTAGCCTGACCCCAAAACCAGCAAAAATGACCTTATGGAAACTCAGAATAAAGTTAGCAAGAAGAAATGATTATTTGAAACAAGATTTTTGGGAATAGGACATTGACCATCGCTGTCTTTTACAGTAGCATGACCTCAAAAGCATCAAAAATGACCTTTCAGACACTAAATAAAATTAACAAGAAGAAATGACTATTTAAAACAAGATTTTTTTGAATAGGACAAATAGGATAATTATTAAAAAAGTCAAGATTTGTTCACAGTCTCTTATTGAAGAACTGTACTCCAAAGACAGCAAATCAACAGTGTTCTTAAATGCCTTTACTTTGCAACGGGCACATAGGATAATAAACAGAAATTTTTTCTATGCAATATCGGTGAAATGGGGTCGTATGGAAGAACCCTCAAAGCAAATCAAGTGTTCTTAAATGCCTATACTTTGCAACATGCAAATAGATTATAGACAGAATTTTTTCTTTAGAATATCTATACAAAACTACCTAACTTCCTAACTAGTGCTGTGTAAAATTCCCTAAGCTAGCTGCCTCCCTCCCACCTCACGGAATCTAGCTAGCAGCTGTTCCTGTGTTGAATTGCTATTATATGGTATTTCTGCCTGCTGGCAAACCAGCAGACACAGGGAGCAGTGTGTTCACTACAGAGAGTAAGGTGGAAATGGCGTTCAACGGGAAATACAGTAACATACACAAAAGACGGTCATGTGATTTTAGCAGCCAATGAGATCCCTACACCCTCACTGGTGATGTTTTTGACCCCCCTCTGTGCTCTGCACTGATTGGCTGGCCGACAAAACTGAAGGAAGCAGCTAAAAAAGGCACCAAACTCCTGTGTCGAACCTGAACTTTTTACCGAACTTGCGGCAAAATATTTGGTTTGGCTCGGGTTCAGAAAAAACGTAAAGTTTGTGCCGAACTAACCATTTTCTGAATGGTTCGGCTCAACACTAGTACAAATATATAAACTGACAGCACAGAGATCGCTTTAGTGATCTTTTTACACCTAGGCCTGCAATCATGACAACGGGGCATCTTCAGTATCTAGATAAAAGAAAGTTTTCCATTGTCATTCATAAGGACTGTTTAAAATTTTTAAGAGGGGCCTGAATGCCTTTCTTGAAAAATATACAACTGTAAGGTATGGGAACTAGAATCTGGAGCTGTTAAAGGGGTTCTCCACTTTGGACAATTCTTATTTATTAGAGGGGTCCTTTGACACTAAGCTGATCACAAAGTGTACCCATTCTAGAACACCCAGCAATCAGTTGCAATCTTTGGGAAATCCTGGAAGTACGTATTTAGATTGCCTACAGCACCACCACAGGAGAAATGAAGCATTACACAGTGTCTATTAAATCAGTGTTTTTTTTTTGTAATGCAGGACTGGATAGGTCCTCCCAGGCAAGGGACACTCTTTGCAACTGCTCTATGCTCCGGCCAAGAGATGAGGATCTTGGACTTGTGATCCTTTTTCTAATTACTTGAAATTCCCTTCTAAAGTAAATGAAAATAGTTTTTTTTAATCTGGTGAGCTACCATAACCCAAAGATTTGTTCTGCTGTATTTTTTTCCCTACTATCGTGTAACTGTCCTCCAGTGTTGAACTGGCTCAACAAAGGTCACCTCTGTCGCATGTTCCATCAGGAATGACGGAGAAACAGCACAGCAAGCTGTGCTATTTTTTTTCTGTCTAAGCAATGGACACAATGGTGGAAAACCGACTGAACCATTGTAATCAATAGGGTCCATCATGCACTGTTGGTGTCCATTGTGAGACGGAAATCCTGGTATTTCGAAATTAACCACTGACGCAGATGTGAATCAAGGCTTATAATAGACGTCGCATTTAGCGGTGACTGAGGAGAGATATTATGCCAGGGTTTTGGCAGGAAGGATATCACTGCTACCCCTGCAAGTGTGGAGGCAGTGCCAAACCACTGAGGGAAGCAAATGTATGCCAGCTCTCTATTGCTTTGAACCAATTATGCTGAAATTATACCTGTTTGCCTCGCTGGTTGCTCCTATTGAGTCTGGTCATTAAATATATGTAATATGTGTTTTCTGCTTATCTACGGTTTGATACGTTTTCTTGGGCTTTTGCCACTCAAAATCTCCTTGATTCCAGAGCCAACTGGCAGCCTTACCTGGCCTCTGTTCACGCTGCGCACCGTGTCTCGGGCGGTGGACATGCCCTTTCCACTGTTCCCGCTGTGGCTCCCTCAGCGGATATCGTGGCGGCCAGTGTCCCTGTTCTTGCCTGTGTCCCTGCTGTGGCTCTGGTTGTCAGCATGAACTCACCTGTCCCCATTCCTGCTCCGGCCCGCAATCCTGCATGCGTCTGTCCTTTCTGGCTTCCCCTACATGCACAGGCGGCCCCTAGGGAGTGAATGCGGCAGTGCACGAATATTTAAAGGGACAGTGTCCAATTACCTTTTCAGTGACCTGTGACCTCCTGTGGTATAAGGAACTTCCTGCATCTGCTCTAGTGTCAGTTAATAATAATCTTTATTTATATAGCGCCAACATATTCCGCAGCACTTTACAATATAGAGGGAATAAGCACAGACAAACCAGACATTTCATTATAAAAAAGCTACTGACAAATGAGACACGCGGTGTGAGGGCCCTGCTCGCAAGAGCTTACAATCTATTAGGGTGTATGGGTGAAACAAAAGGTGACAAGTGCTTGGTTTACAATGGACCAGCCATGTTACATAAATATGGGGTAGTATACATAAAATGTGGATGAACCTGCCATCCCCAACCATACATCTATATACAGATAAGTGCCTGTGGGTGCCAAAGTGCAGGAAGTGACGAATCTGTGACAGAATTTGGGGGTTTGACAATTTGGGATCTTGATAGGGTTGTCTAAGAAGATGAGTTTTTCAGAGCGCACTTAAAACTGTGAGGGTTGTGACTGTGCCTGATCACATGGGGTAACATGTTCCAGAGAAATGGTGCAATACGTGAAAAATCTTGGAGACGGGCCTGGGAGATTCGGATGAGTGAGGTGTGTAGTCTAAGATCAGTAGCAGAGCGGAGAGAGCGGTAGGTGGTAGACAGAGATAAGGGAGGAGATGTATGGGTGTGCAGCACTGTGAGAGCTTATGTGTGAGAGTGATGAGTTTATGTTGTATTCTGTACTGAATAGGCAGCCAGTGCAGAGACTGACACAGGGTAGAGGCATCAGTATAGCGGGTGGAAAGAAAGACAAGCCTGGCTGCTGCATTCAGGACAGATTGCAGAGGGAGAGGTTTACAGAGAGGAGACCAACAAGTAGGGAGTTACAGTAGTCAAGACGAGAATGAATAAGAGCAGTAATGAGAGTATGAGTTGTTTCCACAGTGAGAAATGGACGGATTCTGGAGATGTTCTTGAGGTGCAGATAACAGGAGCGGGCAAGGGATTTGATATAGGGGGTGAAGGGGAGATCAGAGTCTAGTATAACCCCCAGACATCGGGCCTGCTGCCTAGGAGTTATGGTGGTACCACACACTGAGAGAGAAATAGCAGGGTGAGGTCAGTTAGTAGATGGTGGGATGACTAGAAGTTCAGTTTTAGTGAGGTTTAGTTGGAGATAGAGAGAGGACATGATGTCAGAGACAGCGGACAGACAGTCACTAGTGTTCTGTAGCAGGGCAGGAGTGATGTCTCAGGAGGAAGTGTATAGTTGAGTGTCATCAGCGTAGAGATGGTACTGGAAGCCATATCTACTAATGGTTTTTCCAATGGGGGCTGTGTAGAGTGAAAAGAGGAGAGGACCAAGAACGGATCCCTGAGGAACCCCGACAGCAAGAGGGAGAGGAGAAGAGGTCGAACCGGAAAATGAGACACTGAAGGAGCGGTCAGAGAGGTAGGAAAAGAACCAAGAGAGAGCGGTGTCCTGGATACCGATGGTGCGGAGTATGTTGAGGAGGAGGTGGTGATCAACAGTGTCAAACGCTGCAGAGAGATCCAGAAGAAGCAGCAATGAGTAGTTACCCTGCGATTTTGCTGTCAGGAGGTCATTTGAAACTTTAGAAAGAGCAGTTTCTGTGGAGTGTAGGGTGCGGAAACCGGATTGCAGAGGGTCAAGAAGAGAGTTAGCAGAGAGATAGCGGATCAGGCGAGAGTAGACCAAGCGTTCCATGAGTTTGGAGATGAAGGGCAGGTTAGAGACAGTTCGTTGATGCCCTTCATAGAACCTGACTCCTATCTGCTGTAAAGCTGCTGCTATTCCAGTTTTACCTGCGTTAACCCAGCGTTACCAGTGAACTACTGCTGTTTACCTCATACATGCCAACTCTCCCGTTTTTGGCGGGGGGGTCCCGCTATTTGGGGTCCCCTCCCGCCCTCACCGGGGGGATTTGGCATTCCTGCTGGCGGCGGGGTTCTTTAAATGGCCGTGGCGACAGAGTAGCGGCTAGTGCGCTACTCTGGCGCTGCCGGGCCGCTCCTACAGGCGGTGAATCGGCCGCTGCCCCGCTTCACCCGCCCGGAGTCTCACTGTGCAGGAGAGGCAGGAGGATCGTTCCTCTCCTCCCTCCTCCCCCTGTATGTCCGGCGTCGGTGTGTGCGCCGCACATACAGGTCAGCGGCACAGGGGAAGTGACGCGCGGCTGCAGGGGAGTGACGCGCGGCTGCTCTCACTTCCCCCTGCGCCGCTGAGGAGATCGTCCGGAGCTGCAGGAGCCTGGTGAGGTAAGTGGATTTTATTATTTTATTTTTATTAGCTATATGGGGGGCTCTGCCTGGCAACAATGGGGGCACTACCTGGCAACAGAGGGGACATCTACCTGGCAACAGAGGGGGCACTACCTGGCAACAATGGGGCACTACCTGGCAACAATGGGGGCACTACCTGGCTACAAAGGGGACATCTACCTGGCTACAATGAGGGCATCTACCTGGCAACAGAGGGGCATCTACCTGGCAACAATGGGGGCATCTACCTGGCAACAGAGGGGCATCTACCTGGCAACAAAGGAGGCATCTACCTGGCAACAATGGGGGCATCTACCTGGCAAACAATGGGGGCACTACCTGGAAACAATGGGGGCACTAACTGGCAAACAATGGGGGCACCTACTGGGAACAATGGGGGCACCTACCTGGCTAACAAAGGGGGGCACCTACCTGGCTAACAAAGGGGGGCACCTACCTGGCTACAGAGGGGGCATCTACTTGGCTACAAGGGGGCATCTACCTGCCTGTAAGGGGCACTACCTGCTTATGGGGGGTTACTACCTGGCTATAAGGGCATCTACCTGGCTTTCTTCCAAAGCCGTTATGCAGTTAGGTGGAGTGGGTGTGGCTTTTTGAAGGGGCGTGGCATACCGACAAGATGGGCGTGTCCATGCAAATTTTTGCCGCGGCGCACTACGCGCGCCGCCCACTAAAATCTCCTGCTTTTTCATTTTCAAAAGTTGGCAACTATGGTTTACCTGCTGGTGCACTATTCTGCTATCTGCTATTTCTGTTGTTATCCCACCGTTGTACCTGCCAGTTACCTGCCTGGGACTCTGTGGATCACACCTGATCCCTTCTCTACGTTGGCCTTTCCCCAAACAAAGACTATAAGTGTAAATATAACTTATGCTGCCTGTGCTTTTTATGCTGCTTAGGCTTAATGCGTCATTAAAGGGGTCTTCTCATCAGGTTGTTTTACAGAGCCTGCGCTTCACAGCCAATTTCAGAGCTCCATTTCCTGTTCAGGCTGTGGGTGAATCTACAACATTTACTGATATTTAATTTCTGCTATTCCTAGCTGATCCTGTTAGAGGGACATGGCTAATAGAAGGGTTTAACCCCTTACTGACACATGATGTACCAATACTTTATGATCAAATAGGAGTTCCCGACACATGACATACCAGTTAGTCATGAACAACATGTGTGTTCAGAAGCAGAGCCTGTGCAATTGGTGCATGAAACGAGTTGTAAATTACAACTGGCATTATGTGCTGTGGGCCAAAAATATCCTAATAAAATGAAACCCCAAAATCCAGTAGGGGCTCCTCCTAGTCAGAGGCTTGTGGTTGAGTCAAATAGCGCCCAAGGGCCAAATATGGGATATCTCTAAAACAGTAGAATTAGGGGAATCAATATTGAGATGCATTTCCCTGGTAACATCTACTATGTTCAAGTGAATAATGGATTAAAATTGAAAATCTATAAGAAAAGTGATATTTTGAAATTACCCCTCCACTTTGCTTTAATTCCTGTGAAACACTTTCTAAATGCTGTTTTGAATACTTTAAGGGATGCAGTTTTATAGATGGAGTCCTTTATAGAAGTATCTAACATATAGGTGCCTCAAATTCATGTCAGAACTGAACTGAAGTTTTCTTGAAAATGTGAAAAATTGCTACTAAATTTCTAAACTCCCTAATGTCATAAAAAATAAAAAGACACTTACCCCTTACCGCTGGAGCCAGTTTTGAACTTCCTGACAGAGCCCTGGTTTTAAAATCTGACATGTGTCACTTTATGTGAGAATAACTTTTTGACACTTTTACCTATCCAAGTGGTTCAGAGATTGTTTTCTCGTGACACATTGTGCTTTAAGTTAGTAATACGTTTTGGTCTAAAAAGTTTATTTGTGAAAAATATCAAAATATCATGAAAATGTGAAAACACTTGCAATTTTCAAAGTTAAAAAATTTCTGCGTGTAAGACAGATAGTTATTCCACTCAAAATAGTTTATAACTAGCATCCAGGGCCGGACTGGGAATGAAAATCAGCCCTGGCACAAAGCCCGCACCAGCCCACATACAATATCCGCTTAAAAAATGTCCCTTGTTCTCGCACCTCACCACTGTCTAAAGTAAACTACACTATAAAGCTGCTTTCACACGGAGCATTTTTGGTGCATTTTTGAGGTTTTTGGGCGGTTTTGTGCAGGGCAGGCATTTAAGCTGTAAAATTTTCCACAAAAAAAAGACAAAAAATGACCAAAAAACCCGCTCTTGGAGAGCCCCCTACCACAGTAAAAAAGAAACAGGGGCAGAAAAAACCCCTCAATCAGCAGGTTGCCCCTTTCAAATCAGGGAATCCCCACAGCCAAATATACAAAACCACATAAATAAACCCCCACCAAAATCAAAACCCCAGGCAGGTACCACCACAGAAACCAGCACGATATATAAATGAAGTAAAAGCAAAACCACAGGAGAAGCAGCGCTAAAGGGAGGGCTTTTTTTTTTCTTTTTGGCCCAAAATTTCCGGGGAAGGGCCCTTTTGCCCCTTTTTTTCCCCGCCAGTTACGGGGCAGCAATTTCTTTCCCGATCATTTCCGCCAAATTTAAAAAATAACTTAACCCCTCTTCCAGCACTTTCCCTAAATTTCCCCAAAAACGGTAGTTAGACCCTAAAAATTAGAAATTTAAAAAGCGAAAAATCCCAAAATTAGGAGACCAAAAATTAGGCAGGGGGGGGCCAGTTTGGGCCCACGGGGGCCAGTATGCGGGGCGGGGCAGGGCCAGGCAGGCAGGCAGGGGGCATTATGTAGCCGGCAGGGCAAATGCCAGGGCAGGGGCAGTATAAGGAAACAGGGCATAAACCAGGGCGGGGGCCATTATGGGCAGCAGGGCTATTAGGCAGGCAGGGCGTTATAGGCAGAGGGCAGTATATTAGGGCGGGGCTTTTTTGGCCAGGGCGGGTATACCCAGCGGGGACAGGGGCATCTATAGCCAGGGCAGGTAAAGGAGCCGGGCAGGGATAAATTAGCCGGGGAGGGCATATAGCCAGGGCGGGTAATAGCCGGGGCAGGGTAAGGAACCGGGGCCCAGGGCATCATTATACCAAAGGCAGGTTTGGGTAGCCAGGCGGGGTTAGTGGGGCCGGGGCAGGCATATAAGCCGGGCAGGGTTAAAAGGTATCCAGGCAGGTAAAATAGCCGGGCAGGGCATCAAAATAGCCAGGGCAGGTATAGGTAGCCAGACGGGGGTATAACCCCAGGGCGGCATATATAGCCGGCAGGTTATAGCCGGGGCGGTTTATAGCCAGGGCAGGCCCATAAAAGCCAGGGCAGGGCATAATAGCCAGGGGGGGGTTAGGGGGGCGGGGCAGGTTATAGGAAAGCCAGGGCAAGGGGTAAGGAGCCGGCAGGGCTTTTAAATAGCCGGGCGGGGTTAGGACCAGGGCCATCAATAGCCGGGCGGGGTTAAAGGTAAAAAAAAAAGGGCATTTCAATCATTAGCCAGGCAGGGAAAAGGTGCCGGGGCAGGGTATCAACCGGGGCAGGGGTCATATACCCCCAGGGCGGGGTACGGTACCCCAGGGCGGGGTATCAGTGCCAGGCAGGGCATCAAAACCCAGGGCAGGGAATAGTAGCCAGGGCGGGTACATCCAGGGGGGGCTTTTAAATAGCCAGGGCAGGGCTTTATAGGCACCAGGGCGGGGCGTATATAGCCAGGGCAGGGCTATTAAGCACCGGGGCAGGGCAGTATATGCCGGGGCAGGGGCAGATATACCAGGCAGGGCTTTTAAAGGGCACCAGGGCAGGGGCATTTAAATAGCCGGGGCGGGGGGCAGTATACCCGGGGTGGGGCTATTTAGGCACCCAGGGCAGGGGCAGTATATACCAGGCAGGGGCAGTATATAGCCGGGCAGGGCAGGGGCAGTAAAATCCCGGGGGGAGGGGCATATATAGCCGGGGCAAGGGCAGTAATAGCCGGGGCAGGGCGGGTTCATATATAGCCAGGGCGGGCAGGGTCTATAACCGGGGCGGGGGGCGAAAATTACCAGGGAGGGCATTATAGGCGCCAGGGCGGGGGGCAAAAATAGCGGGCAGGGGCATTAATACCAGGGCAGGGCAGTATATAGCCAGGGCGGGCGGGGGCAGTATATCCCAGGGCGGGGGCAGAAATATAGCCAGGCGGGCTTTTTAATAGGCAGCCAGGGCAGGGCAGAAAAATAGCCAGGGCGGGGCAGTATATAGCCAGGGCGGGGCTATTAACGGAAGCCAGGGCATAAAAGTATTTTAAAAAAAAAAAAAAACGTAATACTCACCCCTGTCCCCTCCTCTTCACTCTTCACTTGGAGCCGGGGGCCCGCCACTGCAGAGTGGGGCCGCGGGGCAGGGGCGTGATGACGTCATTACATCGCCCCCTGCCCCGCGGCCCTGGGACTAACAGACGGGATCAGTAATCCCTTTTTTTTCATCGGTCCTACTTGCAGCGCGGTGCCGCGGCCTGATGGCTGCGGCTGGGTCGGGGGCCCGGGCGGCACCCTGGCGGGGGGGGGGCCTGTGGGCCCCCTCAGGGGGCCCCGGTCGCGTTGCGACCTTGGGCCCCTGTGGGGCCACAGACTGCGCCGGACTGGGGGCCCGGGGGGAAACACTGGTCCCCCGCGGGCGATCGAACCGGCCTGCGGCCTGGACCCCAGGGCCCCCCCAACAAATCCCCGGGTTTGCCCTATGGTCTTTCCGGCCGCTCATCTCCCCTATTTTCCCTGTGGGTTGGCTCTTTTCTTACTTTTTTTTTTATCACATTAAAGGGGGGGCCTTAAAAAAATTTTGTAGTAACTTTTAACATTTTCAGAAAATTTGCAAAATTTATTTTTTTTTGGGACCAGTCCGTTCTGATGGGCTTTGAGGTGCTAATGTTTAATCCCCATAAAGACCCCACTAAGAAACTGACCCCTAAAGTATTTTAAAAAAGTTTAGGAAGTTTGTTTCCCCTTTAGATATTTCACAGAAAAGAAAGCAAATGGAGGTGAAATTTCAAAAAATTTTACCCTTTTTTGCAGATTTTCAATTTTTATTCTATTACGGAAACACAGTAATTGACCAGTAAATGCAACTAAAATTTTTTCATTCCCAATTCTGCCCTTTTCGAATTCCCTATGTGGGCCCCAAGTGCTATTTGGGTCAACCGCAAGCACCCCGAAAGGGGGGAGCACCTACCGGGCTCTGGGGCCCCATTTTCATTACCCAATTTTATTTTGGCCCACTCATGGACCCCACTAGGGGTGTTTGGAATTTTGGGCACAAGGGTTTCCATTTTTTGATTGGGCCTGAAAATGGGGGAAAAAAAGCAGTTCCGCCATTTTTTTTTTGGGGCTTCATTTTTTCAGTTTCACCTACGGGATTAATAAAATGGATAACTTTACCCATGGCGGGCGGTACAAATTTCATGTATACATTTTTTTATATTTTTTTATGTTTTTTTTACTTTTACACAATAAAATGGGTTTTTAAAAAATTGCATTTTTTTTTTGTCCTATTCTTTTAAACCATAACTTTTTTATTTTTCTTTTACAGAATGATCATGGGTTGTTTTTTTTGCGGGATGAGTTTATGTTTTTATGGTACCTTATGGGTGCATATGATGTTTGATCATTTTTTATTAAGGTTTTTGTGGGGCATTTTGAAAAAAATACAGAAAACCTTTTTAGTGTTTTTTATTTTTTTTTTTTAAGCATCACTGTGGGGGTTTAAAAATTACATCCTACTTTATTTTAGCAGATGATACAACTACGCAATTTGTATTTTTTTTTAAATGTTTTAAATGCTTTTACACAATAAAACACTTTTATTCAAAAAGAAAACACTTTTTGCGGCCATGTCTGAGACCTTTTACTTTTTTATTTTTTGTTTAAAAGGCTGTGTGGGGGCTTTTTTTGTGGAAAAATTTCGTTTTATTGGTATCATTTGTTTGGGGGAAAAACTTTTAGATTTTTTTTAAATCCATTTTTTAGAAGGCAGGGTGCAAAAAATACTGCAAACCAGTAGTATTTATGATCCGTCTTCTTATAGCCTGAACTTTTTTATTTTTCCGTATACAAAACTGTGAAAGGGATTTTTTTTTTGCAGGATGAACTGACATTTTAATTGGCACCACTTTGGTGTTTATATGAGTTTTTGATCACTTTTCCATTTTATGTGCTGCGGGATGAACAAAAATCGCTATTCTGACCTTTTTTTTTTTCACGCCGTTCACCATACGGGTTAATTATCATAACATATTTATAGAGTGGGTCGTTATGCATGCAGCAATACCAAATATGGGTACTTTATTTAAGTTTGATCTTTTTTGGGGCGAATGGTGTTTGTAAAGGGGAAAAGGGCGGTGTATGTGTTTTCATTTTATTTTTCGTATTTGTGTTTTACTTTACCCTTTTGTGTAAACTTTTTTACACTTTCTTCACGTTTCCCCAGAGGGGAATTGTATGAGCGATAGTCACATCGCTCATACAAGAGGAGACCTGCACACAGCATTACTGGTGTGTACTGGTCGCCATGATGACTGTCAATCACCATGCCCACAATGCATTGCGGGCATGGTGATGTCACCGGATAACCCGGATGCTTTCAGAAAGCATCCAGGCTATTGGTTGAGTGGACCAGTAGCGGCGCAGAGCGCCGTTACTGCGCCGGTCGCAGGCTGGAGGGGCTCACTCCTCCTGCCTGCAACCTCATTATCGCGACCATGATTGGTTGCGATAATGAAGGTTGAGCTCCGGCCGTGGGGGATGCGACATGATGCCAGCGGTAATGTACCACTGGTCCCATGCCACGATCTTGCAAGCTCTGCTTGTGAGCTCGCAAGTTCGCCATGACGTAGCCATATGTTAATTTGCAGGAACCTCGCCCTTAATGTATGGGTACGTCAAATGTCGGTAAGGGGTTAAAAACAATGCCAACATAAAGTAGACACATTGTAGATGCTAGTTATAAACTGTTTTGCGTGGTATAATTATCTCTAACATGCAGACATTTTTTTAATTTGAAAATGGCAAATTTTTCTAAATTTTCACAACATTTCTAAATTTTTAACAAACAAATAGGGATTGTATAGACAAGTATCTATTACTATCTTAAAACACAATGTATCACGTCAAAACAGTCTTTGAATCACATGGATAGGTAAAAAATCATTAAAAACGTTATTGCCACATAAAGCGATAAATTTCAGAGTTGAAAAATTGGGCTTTGTTATAGAGTTCATAATGGTCTGTAGCAGTAAGGGGTTAAACCATTTGGTAGCATGCTTCCGAGCTCTATAGGGTTAAAATTTGTCAGTAACATAGATAAACAAGCTCCTGTGCCTTTACAAAACAAGGACGGAGTTTCATCAGGTTGGCCAGGGTTCTGAAGCAATGAGAGAGAGAGAAGTGGTCGGAAAACATAAAAATCTTCTTACCAAACAGGAGATAAAAACCGCTTAACTCTGAAAGGAAAGAAAAATCAGAAATCAATGTATTTGGTAATAATCTTTATTTACTTTTGCCTAATCATTGTATTGACAGTACCCCTTTATAGGACTGTTTTTTATTTTTTTGGGCTATCCCAGCTCACTTGACACTTTAATATAATAGTATTAAAAAAACATATTAACCATCTCTTGTACTCTAGAACACAAAGAAAATAGGCTCTACCATGGACCAGTTTGTTATATAAAACCATCTGCTTTCTTAGCCCAAATACATTTTTTCCTATTAGTCAGGCACAATATAGCTGTAAATTATGGTAAAGAGACATGCAGTTTTCTAGAACTTATTTTATTTATACTACTGTGTTCATAATATCATGTAGTGTTGATTCTGGTAATATAATGTAACATAACGTCAAATGTTATATAAAGATTACCGCAACAGGTTTTATGATGAAAGGATTGATCCTACAGAGACACAATGTGTATTACTTAAAGGACTACGTATTTTCTCCTTAGTTTATTAGACAATGCTTTTAGGTGATTTTGCTTACCTGTAGCTGAATATAAGACTTCTCACTGTGGAAACTGGATGATGTGACTTTCACTCTGAGTAGCTGAAATACAAAGCATGCTTGTGTAACCTGTAAATAAATCTCTTTGTGCATTCCAATGGGAGGACTATAGTCAGTCTAAAAAAATGCATAGAGAGACTGACTTCCTGTCAGCATCAAAAGCAGAGTGTATTTTGGCTGATCTGAGTGCAGGTAACATGACCTAACATAACACTGTTACATCAGTCAGAAATCCTACACTCAGCTGCAGGTGAGCAAAATTCCTGGCACTACTGTAAACCTCAAAGCCCCATGTAATGAACTAAGAAAAAAAAACTGGAGTGGTCCTTTTAGTTGTCCCTACACCTTTAAAAGATCTTGACCAACAATGGTTACCCTTACATCTATTCCTCTCAATTCCTGAAATTTTATAAAATGCATATTGACATTCCACTGAGCTTCTGAGAGAATGTCCTTTGGTCAGATGAGACAGAACTTGAGCTTTTTGGCAAGTCACATCAGCTCTATGTTTACAGGCGCAAAAAGGGAAGCAAAATGAAAAAAACATTGACTACTGGGATACATGGAAAGGCCAGTTTTTTTGTTTT
>JAODAL010059659.1:0-21353 GCA_025379985.1 Phyllomedusa bahiana
ACAAAATATAATACTAAATACGCCTCATGTACAAAATAAAACTACATAATACTCCCCCCTTTGTAAAGGTAAAATACTATAATACTCCCCCCTATGTACAAAAAAACTACAATAACTCCCCTTTACAAGAAAAAAACTTTTATAAACTCCCAAACTATGTACAAGAATAAACTACATAATACTCCCCCCTAGACAAAATAAACTCTATAATATGTCCCTAAAAAAAAAAGAATAAAAAACCATAATACTGCCTCTATATACAAGAATATAACTACTATAAAAATGCCCTCTAGTCAAGAATATAATACTATAATTAAGAGGGGTGAATTTCTCAAAAATTGGGTTCGCTCATTTTCGCCGAATTTCCGACAAAAATAACTTCGGTCCGAATTACTTGGGACAAATCATTTAAAAAAACAGCTATTTCAGGCTCCCCAGAGCTCGGGTGCTGTAGAACGTTGTGCCATCTTAAATATGCGAGGGTTTTGGTTTGGTCTTCATACAATGTTGTTTTTAATGACAACCAAAACTCCCCGCCGCTCTTAAACGCTTCACAAAAAATTCCCCTGGGCACTTTAAAGGGCAAAACGCCCAAAAAAACCCTGGGGAAGTCCCGATAAAGTATGGGCGACAGCGGGAAAAAAAACAAGCTGGGGGCTCAGGGGGCAACATCAGGGACAGAGTGGGGAGGTACGTGGCAGCCCAGCAGCATAAAATCAAAAGTGGCCAATGACATTCTGGAGGTGGCAAAAAAAGGAGTGGGCCACAAAGGCAAAATAAAAGGGAGGAGTCACGGCAGCAGCAAAGGGTTTCGGGCAGTGGCACAAACTTTCTGGAGGGCAAAAACGGATACCCCCACAGGGGGGCACAATGACAGAGAGGGAGGTGAGGGCGGCACAGTAAAGGGGGTCAAAAGGGGGGCACAATGACATTCGGAGGGGGCAAAATGAGTAGGCCACAGAGTGGCCAATACAGAGGGGGAGGGACGGGGGCAGGAGAAAACAGCATGAGACAGAGAGGGCAAAATTTACACATGGGGAGTCATGGCACCAGCAACAATAGCAGCAGCATGAGGTCATAAAGTGGCACAATAAATTTTGGAGGGGGTGGCAATACCAGTCCCCTGGTAAAGATGGTTTGGTTGGGGAAAAGATGGAGAAACTGGCAGCAAAAAAGGGGGCATCAGGGCGGGTGGGGGAAAAAAAAAAAATCAGAATAGTTGGTGAGGCGGTATTTGAACCCAGACTCATTTCTCACAGTTTGGGGAGGCTTCATGGGATGTAGTCTACCCAAATTTGGTGTGTGGAAACCCGGGCCGATCCACGCCTGTTTCATCTTGAAAAAGGGTCAGTTTCCACTTTTCCCCGGGGACAACGGTTCTCCGGGGGAAACGATGGCCCCCCCGCCTGAACACCCCTGACCCACACTCTGGCCGAGGGGACAGCTTCTCCACTGCAACCGGCAATTTGGGGCCACACACCCATTTGGCTCCCCCATTTTTCAGCGGATCTTCTATTGGGGTGCTGTCCAAGTAGGCCACCACCTGTTGGTTCAGGTTGCCCGGTCCTGTGTGTGGGCGACTCCCCTCCTCACAAAGCGGGTGAAGGAAGCTGCTAACATGACTCCGATTTGGTTCGCTGAGGAGCTGGTACTGCTTCCCCCCCCCCCCCTTCCCCCACAGCCCGGCAATTTACTGGAGCGCTGAAGCCCCCCCGGGGGTCCCCTGCAAGGAGAGACATGCCCCCCAGGGGGCCCAAGCTACGGGGGTTTCCCCATAGATTTGATTTGTCCCCCCTCTAAATAGCTGGGAAAAAGGCTCCCTTTTGGACCGGTACGGGGGCCCAAATAGGGTGGAGAGCAAAGTATCCCTCTGCCGGGTGCTGACTATTCGGCTGTCACAGCCCGGCAATCACATGCTGCGGGCCATCTGCCCCAAGTATCCAGGGGCTCCCTGCCTCATCTCCACTTAACTGCCCCGGTGCTTGGGGTATCGCCTGCTTCCTAAATTTCCCTCTACCCCCCTCCAGCTGCTCCCGCTCCTCCTCTCTTTCCCTGGGGAAAATCTACTATTTCACCAACAATGCTTTTGCTCCCAAGCCTCCTCCTCCCCTCCATTTCAGTCCCCCCCGGGTCATGTGGCCCGCGAGATGTAGTCGCCACTCTCCCCGTCCCCCGCCCGACGATTTTTCAGCATCTGTCCCAAAAGAAGCATGGAATGACTTTTTTCATCCCGTAGTCCTGGGGGGATGCAAATAGTGGCCTCCCGAATGCCTCAAAAAACGGCAGTGTCACCATGAGCCCCGGTGACTCAAAATTACACAGGGGGGTACTCCGTCCGCCTGGTTCATCAAAAAATCGTTAATGGCCTTTCCTTTTCAACAGTCGGGCCCCAAAATTGCAGGGTGGAATTCCCAAAGGTAAACATGCATATCAGAGTGTGTTTAGGGGGGGCCGTTTGGGCCACTGCAACTCGAGGGGGGTGTTCCTGGGTTTGTAGGAATGGGGTGAAGTTTCATGCTCAGTTTTCCCGGCCATTTTCAGAATTTTGAAGATCGGGGGAAGACTTCAGGGCCTTTTCACAACAATTGAACACATGCCCATCAGGGGGCATAGACCTCCCTCCCCGGGGCAGCGCAACCATGTTCCTCCCATTTTCCGTCCACCAGGTTCCTTTGCAGTTGGCGCGGGGAAAGCCACACATCGATTTCTTGCGCAGACGCGGAGCAGCCTCCCCTCTGTACTTCGTTTCCCCAGGGAAGCCAGTGTAGAACTGCGGACACCCCCTGTGCCCTACCAGTGGGAGAGTAGCATACTTGGAGGCTGAGATGGTGGTGGAGGAGGGCGGGCTTGGCGAAAGGGGCCCAATTTGGGCAACTGGAGGGGAAAGCGGCGTCTCCATCCAAGTTTTGGTGTGCCGGAAGCCATTCACCAGTGGCCGTAAAGGACTTACTGGCCCTGCCAGTTCAGCCCAGACGTCCGTGCTGCCCTGCACCGGAACAAACCATAATTTAAGGACTGGCCCCCCCTTCTCTGGGCAAGCCATTAGTATCTGAACGGTGCAGATCCACCATTTGGAAAGGGAGGGAAATGCAGACCAACAACTTGACAGGGGCAGGTCATTCGCACCTTAGGATGGTTGGACCATACTGTTGCTCTTGCAATCGCCTGCTGAAGACTGCTGGTGCCTGATAGGAGGGGGCGGACATCCGGACGGAGAGATGTCAAAGAGAAACAGCCCCTTTTGCAAGGGGGGGGCCTTGACTGGTGCAATGGCAGGTGCCCCTGGGCGTGCTGCTGCTGTTGCTGCGGCCACAGGATGGCCACCATATCTGAGCCACGTTTCTCCCAGGCCACCGGATGGTGACGCTGCATGTGTTGACACAGGGCCGAGGTGCCATCGTTAGCTCCCTGGCCACGCTTCACTTTCTGCCTACAGATTCTACATATACCCATATTCGGCTCCTCCGGTGTCTTAGCAAAGAACTGCCAACCGCCGAGTATCGGATTTTACCGCCAACGCTCCGCACTGACTACTAGCCGCAGCTCCTCGCCGAGCCCCTGTGCCGCTACTTTCTTGGACCTGCGAAGCGGGTTTTTTAACCCCATGGCCGCTTGGCTCCCGACCTCACACTGCTGCTATCCTGCTGACTCACGGCCACACAACCCACTTGCTGGCTGCGTCGCTGCCTGACGCGCAAGCTGACGCCCTCTTCTCCTGACGATGATGAAGCCCTTGCCTCACCCGGCGCCCCAGTGGGTCGGCTACACATCATCTATTTGTGTTTCATCGTCACTGCTGTCCTCATCACCGGTCTTGGTATGCAGAGGCTTGACCCCTCACAACATAACCTCCCATGCCACTCTCAACATCTATACTTTGCCGCCTACTGCAAGAAGCGGTTCGCTGCCAAGTAGCTGCTGACTGCCCTCCTCAAATTGTTCATCCTCGCTATATAGTGGCGCTGAGCCCAGACCACATAGTAGATCTCTGGCTGAGGGAACCGGATGGGACAGAGGCGGGTTGAGGCAGGTGAGGGCCGCTGACCGCTCCCGGCCATGCCAACTAAGGTGTGTGTCTGACGTTCCCACCGACTCTTGGCTGGGGTTGTCAGATGTCATCTGGGAGGAAGTGGATGACCTATCAACCAATCAAGAACCTTGGGTTGCTGAACAACACACGGCCCTAGATGACAGCGGCAGTTGTGGCCTCACCGAGTGACCCCTGCTGCGAGTCCCCTTGCTGTGCTGCGACCTGGGCCTAGGAATGTTTGTGCCTCTGCCACTCGCAGGTGAAGAGCCTGACACCTCTCTGTCTGACATACTGTTTGTTCTAAAATGTACAGACACTGTTTGATGAAGATATCTGTATATGATAAATACACACCCTGTATTTGACCCAAATGAACCCACTAAAAGCTTGGGTAACTCTTGGTATATAATTGCGCTCCACAATGGGCAAGGGAAAAATTGACTTGTATGTGCCGTTTAAAAACTCTGTGTATTTTACTAATATTTAAAAACACAAACAGGCTTAATTAACCTTTGGATTGAATTATGCTACAGAATTTCTTCTGTGGCGGTGAAAAACAAAGCTGCGTTTTATGGTACAGAAATGCAGAGCACGCTTAATATAACACCGCTCCTGGATGTAAATTGCCAAAAGAATTAGCAACCACAACTACTAGCTTTGTAGAGTGTTACGATGGAGTGTTTTCTACGCTACACAAAAGAGGAAAAACTGTAATTACCTTCGTCTTGTGAATTATGCTACAGGAAAAAATTTATTTTTTGGCGTGAATAAACGTTTTCTTTTAGTCACCACTAGCGCAGACAACGCTTAATTAACCCCCTGATGTAATTGCGCATAAGAAATGAGCAGCCAAAAATGAAGTGGTGAGTTGTATTTGATAAAAACGCTGTTTCTTTAATGAATACAACGAACAGGCTTAGATCACCCTTGGATATTCAATGTGCTGTAGCAGATAGCATTAAAATGTTTATATTGCAGCTGCAGTGGACGCACACTGGACTTCAGATCCAATACCCACAAAATCAGAATAGAACGATAGAGAGCAGTCTCCGAGACAAGCTGAGACACCCCCAAAAATCGCTGCCATAAAAATGTGTTCTTTAGTGATTAGCCATTCATTAAGCAGCGGGGATGCGGCGCAGCAGCTGGTCCATAATCAGTTACTGTGAGAGCGGTATGAGCTCCCGCAAACAGTGCGCAGCCCGGACTTGTCTGCAGGCTATGCCCTTCTTTCTCCCAGAGTGCTTTGCCCCATGTAACGCCATGTGATCGCAGCCATTTTATCAATCAAAAGCACACTTCTGTCACGGGGGTCGACCCCAGCACTCGCTGCCAGATTGTTGGTGTGCGTTTAGTGAGCTTAGAGTGTCTCTATTGTCCGTATTGATTTCGTGGTAGCCAGTGCCGTTCCGCTACGTTTCCTGACCTTGCCTGTTGCAGCCGGCCTGACCGTCTGCCTGTATATGACTACGAACCTCTGCCGCCTGCCCTGACCTCCCTGCCTGTCGACTATGCCTCTGGATGTGCCGATGTCGTGTGTACCTCGCAGTACCCCCGGCCGCCAACCTCGCAAGCCAGTCACATCAGGGGGTAACGTGGACTGTAGCCTCACGCCGCAGCTCGGTCCATGCCGCGCTTTGCGGCAGGCTCTGGTGGAATACCGGGGCTTACTTAGACTCCGTTCCCTGGCGTGGCTTAGCTACCATCCCCTTGCGGTGGTCCAGCGGATCACCGAATCGTTTACAGTACAATCTGGCCATGGATTCCGCTCGCGGTACCTCTGCCCGACTCGGGCGTTACTACGGCGTCGACCAGCAGAGGCCAGCGTATCGAGCAGCTCGCGGCCAATGATGCAGAGAACCTAGCGCGCCCGCCTGCCTCCACCTCGGCCGCTGCCGTCTCGCCCTTGCTCTGGGTTGCTCCTGCAGCCTTGGCTCGTCGATGCTCCGGGCACCGGGACCTCACTGAAGCTGGCCGGCTTCCCCTCGCGTTGAGATGTGGAGACGCAGAAGTGCAGAGGTTTCATCAGCTTCGTGGTGGTTCTAATTACAGCATCGGAGATGCTGGGACCATTGCAGATTTCTCCACTGTAGTCGGGCTTAAAGTCTCGGCCTTGTATTATTAGCCGCCTAATCGGCGAAGCTGTCTGGGCTGGGCCACTCCGCTGTGGGGACCGAGGAGACCGCTAACGGCTAACCTGCAAGCCTTCCTCCAGGGGTTCCGAACTGTCTTTGAGGTGGACCTGGTCGCACTCCCTCAGCTGCCGCCAGCTTTGCTCCGTCTCCGTCAGGGGCGACTTCGGCACTGTGGGGACACATACTCTGTTGCAGTTCCGCACCCTAGCCTCAGAGTTAGACTGGAACAACGAGTGCTCTGGTTGGCAACTATTTGGCAAGGCTCTTGGGACGCATTAAGGACGAGCTCGCGGGTCGAGGACCGGCTCTACCTCCACTCGACGAATTGATTCGGTGGCCTTCTCGGAGTCGATGATCCGTTTTGGCCGAAAGGACAACAAGAGCTCCGCTCCAACGACGCGTAGGCCACCCGACCCAGCGCTACCTCGTTTAGCTCCTGTCTCTTCCAACGCCCTCCACTTCATCCGCAACGGTTCTTGAGTACTGGAACCCATGCAGGTGGAATGTGGCACATTGACCCAGGTGAACGCTCGCAGCGACTTATCAGGCATGTTTGTGTTTACTGTGGCGGTTCCGTTCACTTCAAATTGGAGACTGTCCGGTGCACCGGGAAACTCCCGCACCTAGGGCTCGTAGGAGAGGCAACCCTAGGTGTGAGTGCGGCCTCGCTGTGCCCCGGTCTGTGACCATTTTCGGTTTCTTTGAGGAACTTCACCGGGACAGCCACCTTCCAGGCCACCGCCTTCCTGGACTCGGGGTCCGCCGGTAACTTCATTAAGCCATGCTCTGTGTCTCAGTACCGGCTTCCAGTGACCTCCTGCAGAAACCCCATGTTCATGTCCTCCGTCAGTGGCGAATGCCTCAAGGATGACCATTCGGTTCTTCATGCGCCCATCACCTTGCAAGATTGGGCGTTACATAAGGAACTTTGAAGCTTATCGTACTGCCTCGATCCTCTTTCTTAGATTCCTCCTGGGCCATTCCCCTTGTTCAAAGAGCATGCCGACCCTAAATTTGGAACACAGGCGTGAATTCTTCGTTGGGGCCCAGCCTGCTCACTCACTATGCCTTCGGGCACTCGTCCGGCCCTTCAGATTGCCGTTGTAAACATACGAGAAAGTCGTTGGCCAGAGGTCTTGCGCTCCTGCTTCCACTCCAGGACTATGCTGATGTTTTTTTCTGAAAAACAGGCCGAAACTCTGCCTCCGTACCGGCCCTTCGATGCCCTATTGATTTACAGTACCGGTACTACTACTCCTCGAGGCAGAGTTTACCGCTTCCATCCATCGGAGACAAAGGCAGATGTCTGACTATATCCAAGATGAACCTATGCAAGGGCTTCATACGCAAGTCCTCGTCTACTGCCGGGAGCCGGATTCTTCTTGTCGTGAAGAAAGATGGTACCTCCGGCCCTGTATCGATCTTCGTGGCTGGAAACAAAATAACTGTCAAGAATCGGTACCCCCTGCCTTGATCTCCGAGCTTTTTGATCGCCTACGTTGGCACAAAGGATTTTTTTCTAAACTGGATCTCGTGGTGCCTACAAGTTGATTCGCATTCGAAAGTGTGACGAGTGGAAAACGGGCCTTTAACACCCGTAGATGGAAATTTTCAATATCTTGTCATGCCTTTTGGTCTCTGTACGCTCCGGCTGTTTTCCAAAATTTCGTGAATGAGATTTGCGGTGACCTTCTATCTTTTAGTTTGTGTCATAGTTTATTGGACGATCGATTCTGTGCTCGTATTCTCCAGACCTGGAGACCCACCGTCACCCACGTTGGCGCGCGCGCCCCCGAGTTGCTGTCAGACGTCTCCGGAGTCAACCAACTTTATGCCAAGCTGGGAAAGTGCCTGTTTCGAACGCACCTCCTGCCTTTTGTGTAGAGGGTACATCGTGTCAGGATCAAAGGGCTTCAGATGACCCCGCAAGCTCTCCAGCAGTCCTGCAATGGCCTCGTCCAGTGGGCCTTCGGGCCATTCAGCGCTTTGTAGGCTTTGCCAACTATTATAGGCAATTTATTCCTCAGTTCTCATCTCTGGTGGCTCCCTTGGTAGCCCTCACCAAGAAGGGTGCCGACCCCAAATCCTGGCCTCCCGAGGCTCAAGAGGCGTTCAAACGTCTAAAAGCCGCATTTGCTTCTGCTCCTGTTCTCTCTCGTCCAGACCCTCAGCGCCCGTTTGTCTTAGAAGTCGACGCCTCCTCAGTTGGTGCCGGCGCCGTTCTTCTTCAGAAGTCCTCCGCGGGGAAATTGCGAACTTGTGGATTCTTCTCCAAGACCTTCACCCCAGCCGAGCGCAACTACACTATTGGTGACCGGAACTTCTTGCTATTAAATTGGCCCCTTTAGAAGAATGGCGTCATTTGCTGAAGGGGCTCTCCACCCATCGAGATCTACACTGATCATAAGAACCTTCTCTATTTTGCAATCTGCCCAGCGTTTGAATCCGCGACAAGCCAGGTGGTCGTTTTTTCTTCGCCGTTTTAATTTCCTTCTCCACTTCCGACCGGCTGAAAAAAACGTCAGGGCTGACGCTCTCTCCAGATCCTCCGATACTGTGGGCTTGGAGCCACCCCTACAGCATATTATTCCTCCGGAACGACTTCTTTCGGCTGCTCCTGTAGATCTTCAACAGATACCTCCAGGGAAGACCTACATCCGTCCTGCTTTGCGGCTCCGAATCCTTAAATGGGGACATTCTTCTCAAACTGCGGGTCATCCTGGGATTCACAAGTCCACACAACTCATCTCCAGATACTACTGGTGGCCCACTCTCATGCAAGACGTTCGGGACTTTGTCTCTGCCTGTGCCTCTTGTGCCCGTAACAAGGTTCCTCGCCTCAGACCCGCGGGTCTGCTTCAGCCTCTCTCTGTGCCTGAGAAACCGTGGACCCATATTGCTATGGATTTTGTCACTGACCTGCCGGCCTCATCCGGAAACACGGTCATTTGGGTGGTGGTTGACAGGTTTTCCAAAATGGCTCATTTTGTGCCCCTGCCGCTTACCCTCGGCACCTCAGCTAGCCCAGCTCTTCTTCCACCACATCTTCCGGTTACACGGGCTCCCGTTGCACATCATCTCGGATAGGGAGTCCAGTTCGTATCCAAGTTCTGGAGGGCTCTCTGTGCGCAGTTACGGGTGCAGTTGGACTTCTCATCTGCATACCACCCTCAGACCAACGGGCAGGTGGAGAGGGTCAACCAAGTGTTGGGCTCGTATCTGCGACATTTTGTGTCTGCCCGTCAGGACAACTGGTCCGGCCTCCTCCCCTGGGCGGAATTCTCCTATAATTCCCTTGACTCAGAATCTGCTGGAGCCGCCCCCTTTTTTCTTGTGTTTGGCTTACATCCCCGCCCACCTCTCCCCCTAGCCACCTCATGTCAGGTTCCTGCTGTGGATGCCCAAGTTCGGGACATCAAGTCACTCTGGCAAGTTACTCGTAAAGCCCTTCTTCGTGCCTCCTCTTGCGCTAAAGTTCAGGCCGATAGGTATTTGGAGGCCTCCTCCCATATTTAAGCCAGAGTGATAGGGTGTGGTTATCTGCCAAGTACATCCGCTTCAAGGTGCCCAGTTACAAGTTGGGTCCTAAATATCTGGGTCCTTTTGTGGTACTTCGGCATACTTAACCCGGTCTCCAACAACCGACTTGCCACCCGACCTCTGTGGGTCCCTAATGCCTTCCCATGTCTCTCTTTCCCCTCAAGCCGGTGGTACTGAATCGCTTCTTCCCCTGGGGCTGTCTCGCCTTCTCCTGTGGCCAACTCGGAAAACAACTTAGAGGTCAAGGAGGTGCAGGCCCAGAAGACAGTAAGAGGGTGTCACGGAGAGTGCGCCCTGCGAACCGCTCTCCCTCGGGTCGCAGGCGCATCCGTGCTCCCGACTCGAGCGGCGCCCCGTCCCGCAACACTCGGGTCCCCTGGGGTCCCTCAGGCCCGCTGGAGCCACGGGTCACCCAGTGACTTCTACCCGGCCTCGCTTCCTGCCCCGTCCTCTCGACTCCTCGGCGTGCGCGGCGCCGCCCCTTAAAGGGACGCAGCGCGCCCGCAGTCTGAGATTTAAAGGGACAGTGCGCACGGTAATTGGCCATTGCCGGCAACAGCTCCTATTTTAGCCCCAGCCTCTTTCCCATGGCCTTTGCGATCTTAGTGCACATGCCTAATGGGAAGAGCGTTCCAGAAAGCCTTGTCTTGCCTACCCGTTAACCAGACCTTTCTGCTTACGTTTACCGACCACGATCCTGCCGCCTGCCCTGACCTTCTGCCTGTCTACTTCACATGAATCACAGCCGCCTAGCCCTGACCTTCTTGCCTGTCCCCGACTACGAGCCTGACTGCCGATTCTGTACCTCGCATACCCTTGGCCGCCACCGCCAGCAAGACCCCGCAGTGGTTAGTGACCGTGTGGAGCTCCCGCCGCAGCAAGTCCATCCCGCTTTGCGCGGCGGGCTCTGGGTAATACCTTGAACTCTCACTTAGACTCGAACTTCCCTGGTGGTGGGCTTACTCCATCCCTGCGGTGGTCCCCAGCGGATCCACCTCAAGACCGTAACATAAGATACGGCCATGGATCCCTCCAATAGCGACCTTGCCGAGGTTCGCCAATATCACCACCGACGGGTCAATACAATTCAAAACAGATCAACTGCAGCACCAACAGCAGCTCCGAGCAGCTCTCCTCCATGAAAGCCGCAGCTCATCGCCACTCAGCAGGCAGCAGTCGGACTGCAGTGGTTCCCTCCCGTGACAGAGTCGCACTACAGTTGGTCCGAATCTCGCGCTTGGCCATGCCGACAAAGTTCGACGGGGACCCTCAAGGCCTGCAGGGTGCTTCAATTCACCCAGTACCTCCTTCATGTGGAACTTAGCTGGTCAGTCCCTCGGAAAGATCCAAGGAGCCTTCATGTCAGTCCTCCCTCGGGTAAACCCCTGTCCTGGACAACTCCTCTCTGGGACCCGTGAGCGATCCGGTCACCGCCGACTCTGGTGACATTTCTTACAGGAATTCCGTAGTGTCTTCGAATGAGCCTGCCCCTCCGCGGCTTCGTTCTGCCGAGTACCAGCCCTGTTTGAACCTGCAACAAGGGAACGCTCCTGGGAGACGACGCCGTGCAGTTTCCGCACCGTACTACTTAGCATCGGATGCAGCTTGGAACGATGCATGCGTTGTGGCGCCACGTTCCAGGAAGGGTCTCTACCCAGCCTTGATAAAGGATGCCCTCGCCGCCCGGAAGACATACGTCTTCTTAAGCGAGCTCAACCATTTGGCTAAACCGGATATGATATCCGCTTCACGAGAGACGTGAGGAGCTCCGCCAAGAGCAAGAACCAGTTCCACGCACCCGCCTGTCCCCCTCGCGTCCTGCGGCCTGTTTTTTCTACGGCCAATCTCACCAGCCACACCCTCACCAGTCCAGCCGTGGAAGAGCCATACCTGTGGCTAGAGCCCACTCTTGACTCCGCAGGAACAAGACCAACGGCGTAAGGAAAAACCTATAGTCTCTACTGTGGCATGCCCTGAAACTTCTCCTCAGGGTTGCATACTCCGTCCCGCGCGTCCTGAGACGAGCGCACCTAGGCCTAAACGAGGAGAGGCTTCCCTATGGTGTGCAGTCTCTCCTCACCGACTGAACATACCCGTTCCTGGTCAGCACTTGAAGCCGGGACCCACTTTCAAGCTTCAGCTTCTGGACTCCGGTTCGGCTGGGAACACTCTTGGACGCTGCCCCGGTGGTGACACCAACACCTTCTCCCGTGGGTTCCTCCTGGAAGACCCCTATCTCATATGCCTCCGTACAGTGGGTGAGATCCTCAGCAATCTAAGTCCGTTACCGTACCGAGCCACTGTTTCCTTCAAACTGGAGCACTGCATAAAGCAGAGAACTGTTCATTTCGAATGTGTACCACCGGTCTTCCTCGCCCATCCATATTGGGTCTTCCGTTGGGCTGCAGCAACATGCCCCTGGTGAGCTTGACAGGCCAGACGACGGAAGTTTTGCGATGGGTCCAGAGAGTCGGTCTCGCTGTATTGGAGGCAACCCTCGCCCTGTGCTTACCGCTTCTCCGGTAAACCGGTCTAAAGCTCTACGGGTCTCCCCGCGTCAATCGTGAGGTTTCTGATGTCTTTTCCGAGAAGCAAGCAGAGACTTGCCGCCACATCGTCACATATGAGTTTCCCGATTGATCCTTACCTGCCGCGGGTACCACCCTCCTCGGAGCAGCGTCACCCCATATCCGTTTCCGAGACCCAAGCCATGTCCTTAATACAATCCGGGAAAATCTACAGAAAGGATTATTCGAAAGTCCCCTCCTATCCCTGCGTGAGGCAGGATTCTTCTTTGTGGAAAAGGAAGGACGGTTCCCTAAGACCCTGCATCGACAACCGGGTCTGAACAAGATCACGGTAAAGAACCGTACCTCTTTACCGTTGATTCACGGGAACTATTCCGAGCCGGTACTACAGGGCGCGAAGGGTCTTTTTCCAAGCTGGATCTGAGAGGGGCACTACAATTTGGGACCGGATCCGCAAGGCGCATGAGTGGAAGACGGCCTTTCAATCAACACAGAGACGGCCACTTTCAGTACCTGGTGATCTGGCCTTTTCGGACTCTGTAAAGTAATGCGCCCTGTCGTCTTCCAGGAGTTCGTTAAACGTTGTCTTCAGGGATCTCTCTCTATAACCTGTGTCATGGTCTAACCTCGACGACACCTGATATATCTCCTGATCCTGATACTCACCGCGCTCACGTCCGGACAAGTGCTAAAGAAGCGCCTACGAGCTAATCACTTGTATGCCAAATTAGGGGGAAGTGCCTCTTCCATCAAGTCAGCCTTGCCGTTCCTGGTGTTTATATTATCTCGACAAGAGGCTACGGATTGACCCAGCCAAGTTCACCGTATTGCAATGGCCACGCCCAGTGGCCTTGCGGGCCATACACGGTTCCAAGGGCTTCTATGCAACTCTAACCGGTGACATCTTTTTATTCGCACATTCTCCACGGCTGGTGGCATTTCCATTGTGATGCCCTTTACGAGAAGAACGCCAATCCAACGGAGCTGCCCTTCTAGGCCGATGAAAGCGTTCACCAAGCTAAAAAACGGCCTTTGCCTCTGCGTACCATCCTGTCGCGGCCAGGACCCAGCGAAACCCCTTCCTCGCTTGAAGTAGTATGGCCTCATCGTAGGGGGAGGGAGTCTGAAGCAGTCCTCACGCAAAAAGGGCCCACAGGCAAAACAGGTCCATTGGTGGCTTGTCTTATTTCCTAAAACCTTTTCACTAGGCGGAGAAGGAATTATACACCATTGGGAGATCGGGTAAATATTAGCCATAAAACTGGCGCCTGAAAGAATGGCGATATTATGCTGGAAGGGGCCCGGCACCCCTTCTTATCTTCTCGAGGATCATAAAAACCCTCCAGTACCTCCAGACTGCCCAGCGACTTAATCCACCGTAGCTAGGTGGTCTCGCTTTTCTTCTCCAGCTTAATTTTCAGATTCATTTTTCCCCCTCCGAAACAACGTGAAGGCAGATGGCCCTCGTCCCTTGCCTACCTACGATGGTGGTTTAAGAAGCGATCCCCAGAGCACATAATGTCCTCCGGAACGTGCCTTATCTCCGCAGCCCCTGTCATCCTCCGGAACGTCCCACCGGGGAAGACATATGTCCGCCCTGCGCTCCGTAGGCGTATCCTTAAGTGGGTCCACTGCTCGCCTGGGTGGGCCGAGTGCAATCCGGATGCCCACAAAACGTTTCTCTTCCCTCCTGATTCCCATACTAATTGTGGTGGCGAGGACCTCGCAAAAGGACGTTAAAGTGAGTTTCTCAAGGCGTGACCCACCTGTGCTCGGTCAATCAAGGCTCCTCGCCACGGAAGCCGGC
This sequence comes from Phyllomedusa bahiana, assembly GCA_025379985.1. Taxonomy (NCBI): domain Eukaryota; kingdom Metazoa; phylum Chordata; class Amphibia; order Anura; family Hylidae; genus Phyllomedusa; species Phyllomedusa bahiana. The sequence continues at coordinate 14,041 of JAODAL010059659.1, forward strand.
AGGACTCTTGGACCGCCCCCACTGCTTCCCATCCCTACGCAACCAAGGTCTCAAGTAGCGATGACCTTCATAACCGAACCTTACCCCCCGTCGTCCGGTAAATTACCATTGTGTGGGATGGGTGGGTAGACCGGATTTCTAAAATGGAGGCATCTCATTTTGTCCCCTGACAGTCTGCCTCGTACCCCTCGCCTGGCCGAGCTATTTTTTCTCCACATTTATCGTCTGCACGGTCTCCCTCTCCAAATCATCTCTGATCGGGGGTGCAGTTTGTTTCTAAATTTCTGGCGCCGGGCCCATTGCGCTAAACTCCAGGTGATAGCTTGACTTCTCCTCGCTTACTCACCCTCAGTACGAATGGCCAGGTGAAGAGAGTGAATCAAAGTTCATGGGAATGTTACCTGCGCCACTTCGTGTCTGCACGGCAAAATGACTGGGCCAACTTACTTCCTTGTACGGAATTTTCGTATAATTTCCCTAGAGTCAGAGCCGCGGTGCCCTCACCCTTCTAACGTTGTGTACGGCTTACATCCCCGCCCACCTCTCCCACTAGCATCCCTCATCCGAGTTCCCAGCTGCTGACACTCTGGTCCACGGACATAGGGGCCGTTTGGTCCCTGACCCGGCCAATTCGCCTTCTCCGTGCGTCTGACCTGCATGAAGACGCAGGCAGATAAAAGAAGAAGCCCTCCTCCTGACTTCATCCCCGGGTGAAAAGGTTGCTGTCAGCCCGATATTTCACGCCACAAAATCCCTCCTACAAACTCGGGACCCGCTCAGTGAGAACGCCACTCTTGTAGGACCCGATCGAGGTCCTAACGCATAAACCCGGTAGACACTATAAACCACCGGCTCCCTCCTACACATGCGTATACCCGAACGATCCTTTCATGTCTCGTCTACTAAACCTCTGGTCCTTAATCCGTTCTCTCAGAAGGCAGTCAATCTCCGTCTGTGAGGGCGAACAGCTAATGTCTTTGAGGTTAAAGAAATCCCTGGTATGAGGAGGGACTAAGAGGGAAACGTAATTTTATAGTTGACTGGAAGGGGTAACGGTCCCGAGGTAAAGATCTTGGGAGCCGAGGAGAGACATCCTGGACGCAGCCTTATACAGAAATTTCTCCACTCTACAAGGAAGGGGGGACCCAATATGGGGGTACTGTCACGGATGCCCCTGCACCGCTCCGTCCCGGTTCGCAGAGGCAGCATCCGTGCCCCCGACTCCGAGCGGCTGCCCACGTCCCGCACCTCGGGGTCCGGGGCCGCTCATCTCCCCGCTGCCCGGTCCCCCAGTGAACTTACCATACCGTCCCTCTGCACTCCTGCCCCGTCCGTCTCGGTCCTCAAACTCGGCGTGCGCAGCGCCGCCCCTTAGGGACGCGCCGCGCTCGGCATCTGAGAGTTAAAAGGGACACAGTGCCGCCGGTAATTGGCCAATTGCCGGGCTACTGCTCCTATTTTATAATAGCCAGCCTCTTCCCAGTGGCCTTTGTCCCGTATCTTTAAGTCACATGCTATTGGGAAATGCGTTCCAGAAAGCCTTTGTCTTGCTACCGTGTACCAGACTCCTTCTTGCATTACTATTTTACCGGCGCGCGCGTCATCCTTGCCGCCTGCCCTGACCTTCTGCCTGTCTACGTTCATGAATCACAGTCCAGCCTGCCCTGACCTTCTTGCCTGATCCCCCAGACGATACGAGCCTGACTGCCGATTCTGTACCTCGACAACCCTTGCCGCCACCGCAGGCAAGCCCCTGCCGAGATGGTATTGACGGGTGGTGGACAGTCAGTCCCGCCGCAGCAAGTCCATCCCGCTTTGGGAGGCGCGGCTCTGGTGAATACCGGACCCACTTAGACTCCACTTCCCTGGTGAGGGCTTACGCCATCGTCAAGCCTGCGTGGTCCCGGCATCTCCACCTCAAGACCGTAACAGTGAAGCGGTTATCTTCTCAGTGTACTGAAGGATTCGGGTCCAGAGGAGCGTTCTTGTGGAACTCTGAGGCAACTTGTCCCCTGACCTATCATGCCAGGTTCAAAACAAAGAGGGGGAGACCTTAAGTGGGGGGGGGGTACTGTCACGAGGGGTCGCGGGCTGCCCGCTGCCCCAGCAGCTGGTCCCCTGCCCCGCGGGTGGCTCGTGCGGGGCATCGCGGCGGCGCCGCCCGCCGACCACCCCCGTGCCCGCGGATCCCGAGGCGTCTGGCTTCCTTACCTGGCCCCCAGCTCCAGCTGAACGCCGCTCCCGTCCGTGCTGCCGCGGGCTCGTAGCCCTTCCTTAGCGCGGCAGGCGCGACACTTGTGTATTAGATTAAGAGGGCCATTGTCCCTTTAATTGTTGATTGCCTGGACGAGTAGTTTTCTATTTAAGGTTACCGCCCCCAAGCACTCGCTGGCCAGTTTTTGTTGAGGTGTGGCGTTTTAGTGAGCTTAGAGTGACCTTTGTCACGTATTGATTGGAGATCCCTTGTACCAGTCCCGTTCCGCTACGTTTCCTGAACCTTGCCTGTTTGCCTCCTGCCTTGACCCGTCTGCTGCCTGTATCAGAACTACGAACCTCTGGCCGCCTGCCCTGACCACCTGCCTGTATCTGATTCCGACACGCCTCTGGATTCACATTCTGTAAGCCATCGCAGTACCCGGCCCGCCACCGCAAGCCAGTCACGTCAGGGGTAACGCCCTTGTACCTCACGCCGCAGCAAGTCCATCCTGCTTTTGCGCGGGCTCTGGTGATTACCGGGAGCTACTTAGACTACCGTTCCTGGCTTGGCCATAGCTACCAACGCTTGCGGTGGTCCAGCGGATCCCACGAATCGTACACAAATATTTTGCGGCTCAGTGTGTTCAGTGATCTTCAATTGAAAAAAATATTGTTTTTCTACCACTTTTTGGCCACAGACCTCTGATCACTATATCTATCTCAAAATTGTCATTGTTGTTTTCAGTTCTACTGCAATCACTGCGTGTCCATGGTTCCCAAAAACTGGCCATAACTTATCCCTTAACTATTTTACATTGAAGATGTCCGTGCATCTGATATTGTGCATAAAGCATCTGTTGTACGCAAATTGTGTTATAACAATATTTCCTAGTAAAATTGCGACCTGTAGGCAAGTGTGCGAAGGCCGGCCATAATTCAGTCCATATACAATTTAAATACTCTTATTGCAGTCCCGTGCGTCTGTTTGCCAGCAAAGAGCACATTTGTACGAATATTGTGTTGATACATAATGAGAGTACAATTAACACCTTCGAGTCAGTGGTGCAAAGGCCGCCATATTAAATCCATATATCATTTAAATTCTATATTGCAAGTTCCGTGCGTCCTGTATGGGCGCATAGAGCTCAGTTAGGTACGCATATTGGGCCACATGAATGAATCCCAACGGGACTCGGCGCACCTTTCCGCCTAGTTTTCCGGCGGAATCATGCGGCCTGTATTTATGTTCGGGGGTGGTGCCCGGTCGCGCACATACATACAATGTAAAGTTCCGCCGCGCCGCGCCGCGCCACGCCTCGCCTCGCCTGTGTTTTAGGGGCAGTGCGGGGTCGAGGTCGCAGTGCGGCGCTGCGCCTAGGGATTCGGTCGCCGGAGGGATATAGACCTAATGTGTCGAGGAGTTCGAGTGATTTGTTTTACATGCGACGGAAAAGTCGCCTGAAAATTAGTGCGCCTCGCCAGAGTGGTGGAGGGGGCACAGTAACGGGGACATGGTGCGCAGTGCGGGACTTAAGGCGCCGTGCGGGACTGGGCCGAAAAACAGTTACCGAGTCGAGACAGCTGTGAACAGCGAAATACATTCACAGTCGGTGCTGAGAATGGAATCAAAACTCGGCCTTTTATAAAGGCTGTTCACCATTCTCAGGAAAAGATCTGAAACCTAAAAAATAAAAAATACAAAACAAAATCACTTTCCAATATCCAAATTTCAAGAATTAATTTTGGGAAATGCCGGGAAAAAAAAAACAGTAATTTCAAAATCAGAAAGCTATCAAAAAAGGACACAGGAAACCCTTTAAAAAAACCTAGGGGGAAAAGTTTAGACCAATCAAAACCACGGCGGGAAGTTCAAAATCGTAAAAATCTGAAAAGAGCTGTTGGTTAACACCACTTGGCCACTCAGCCAATCAAATGGGACGACAGAGACCCATACTAGCCATAAAAAATTTATTCCAATCAGAAAGGAGCACAAGACCCTTCATCATGGAGAAGTTTAGACCTCAAATACGGGGGGAAAATTTAAAAATACGTAAAAAGACAGAAAAAGCTTTTGGCTGAGCTACAGGTGTTTGGGCTACCCCCAGCCAATCAACGCACTACTTCTCCCATTTATCTATGGAAGAGGGGGCCCTCTGAAATCCGGCACTCACGCCGAGGCTAAGAAATAAAAAAAAAATCTTTTTTTTAAGTGTAAAACATTATCAGATAAAACAGAACCCTTCTTTACAAAAAAGCAGTTAAAAACCCGAACAACCTTTTTTGTCGCCGAACCGGCGCTACAAGGGAATTGAAAATAGAAAGAATTGCCGGAAATCGTAATTCAAATTTTTTAAAGTTATTCTCTTTTTAAAACCCACCATCAAAAGGAGCGACAATTCCCATTTTAACCTATGAAGGAGTATTAACCAATCAAATGGGAGTGACAAAGTCCCATTATATCCTAGGGAAAATTTGGACCAATCAAAATAAAGGGGGGTTTTTCAAAAACAGAAAAAAAGGGAAGAAAAAGGCTTTTTGGGCGGGCAGCGGGGGCGGTTACCCACCCCAATAGAGGGGCAGCTACTTTCTCATAAAGTTCTATGGGGAAAAGAATTCGAGGCCCCGCTTTGATTGTCTAAGTTAAAAGAGGGCGCCGATATTGGCCCAAAAGGAAAGCAGGGGCGCCCTATGGGTTTCTAATCCAATCTAAAAAAAAAACTGACTGGCCAAAATAAAAATTAAAAACATAAAAAGGTCCCGATGTTTATAAAAACGAATGATAATATGGGGGAATGAAAAAAAAAAAAAAAAATCCATAAAATCATGTTTATTTCTTTATTTCCCCGTTCCCCCCATACATTGACCTTGGGTAACAAAAAATAAAAAAATAAACATGATTTATGGATTAATTTTTTTTTTCATTACCCCCATATTACATTCTTTTATAAACACACCCCGGGACCACTTTCTGTAGTGTTAAATTTTTATTTCGGGCCCTGACATTTTTTTCAGATTGCATTAGAAAACCCATAGGGGCGTCGCTCGTCCCTCCCCTTTCCAAATAACGGCGCCCTCTTTTTTAAATTTGCCAATCAAAGAGCACCCCAGATTTCTTTTCCCCATAGAACTCTATAGAAAGTCTCTGCTTTGATTGGCTAAGCTGGGCAGCCCCCCCCCGCTTCAACCAACACTCGTTTTTTTGCATTTTTTTACTGTATTTTGAAATTCCCCCCCTTTGAATATGATTGTCATTTTTCCATAGGGTATAAGGGGGCAAATTTTGCTCCATTGTGAGGTCAATTCCCTCCATAGGTTTAATGGGGCATTTTCGCTCCTATTCTGATTTGCGGTTTTTGCCACCAAAGAAATAGCTTAAACAATTTGAATTTCTGTATTTACCCGGCAATTCTCTCTATTGCAATTCCCATGTAGCGCCGGCTCGGGGGCCCAAAAGCGTTTTTTCGGGGTTTTTTTAACTGCTTTATTTGAAAGAAGGGTTCTGCCTTTTTCTGATAAAAAGTTGACACTTAATAAAAATTTTTTTTGGGTTAATACTTTTTGCCGGGGACCGCGACGCTGAGATTTTGTGCCCCATCCCCTAACAAAAAATGGGAGAAGTAGCTCGCCCTGATTGGGTTGGGGTAGCCAAGCCCCCCCCTAGCTCGCCAATCGCCTTTCTGTCTTTTTAAATGTATTTTTAATTATCCCACCGTGGATTCTGATTGTCAATCCTTCCCCCTAGTTTTAATGGTTCACTGTCGCTCCTATTCTGATTGGCGGGTTTTTGCCCACCAATGAGAAAAAAGGGTTTTTTAAAATTTTAATTACGTATTCCCGGCAATTTACAATATCATAATTCTTATATGCGCCGTTTAGAGTTTTTTGGGAAATGTTTTTTTTTTATTTTTTTTTTTTTTACGTTCAGCTCTTTCCCCGACAATTTTTTCCCCCCCTTTATTTAAAGCGATTTTTTTCGGAATCATACTCCTGCGCATGAGCGGGCGCCGAGATTCTGCCGATATTCTACTCTTCCCGCATGTTCGGATCCTGCTTTTCACTTTTGCCCCCTTTTCGGACATTAACCAAAAAAAAAACCCGTCTGCCTGTCGGAGCGCCGACGCTGCCTGCGCCTCGCTTTTCCGACTCCCATCTACTGCCTTTGGGGTTTTCGAGCGCGCCGCGTCCCGCCCCGAACGCCTTCAGCCCGCCCACACCCGCCCCCCTGCCCGCCCCCTTTAAGTGGGGCGCAGCTGAAAGTGGGGAACGCTGCGCCCAACACCCTCCCTGCTCCGACAGCGGGGTTCAGGCTGGGAGCGCAGTATACCCAAAAAAGGGAAAAAGGCCCGTTCCTACATGTGGCCCATTGTGTTATACATATTTGAAGAAATTAACCTGTATCAGTGGTGCGAAGGCCGCCATATTAATCCATATAACTTTAAATACCTTATTCAGTCCGGCAACTGTTTGGGGGCAGAGAGCTCATTTTTTCCATATTGTTCAAACCTATTCATTAAATTACACCTTATCAGTGGGGCCAAAGCCCCCATATTAATCCATATAACTTTTTTAAAAAACTTCTATTTCACCAGTCGTCCAGTTTGGCGCTAATTGCACTTGTACCAAAAAAGTTTTTTTCACATTATTTCATATAACAACCGCCTGTTGTCAGTGGGCATAACCATTTTTGTAATCCAATAATTTTTAAAACTTCTATTTCACCAGTGCATCCAGTTTTGGGGCTAATCGCATTTTTACGATAGTTTGTTTAAAACTATCAACTGCTAGTCCACTGGGATTGTAAATCTCAGGGGCTGAAGGAAAAACCCTTTTTATTTTGTGTTTTTGGTTTTTCCACCAACCCATTTTTTCAGAATTTGATAGAAACAATTTTGTTTCAATCCAGTTGGCTGTTGAAAATTTGGGGATTAAAATAGCCTTTGATTTGCCTCTTTCAATAAGAGACGTCAAAAAAACCTTTTCCCTACCTTTTTCAAATTTTTAATTTTTGAACAGGAAACGAACTGCAGGGGTAAGCGAGCAAAGAAGGGTGTAGGACATGAGTTTTGAGTACGAGAGAAGGTGCTCCTTTCCCGTCTGGCGACAACACCAACCAGAGG